>CM064580.1:18540384-18812951 GCA_032716605.1 Paralithodes platypus | reverse complement strand
ACGTGTGCCACCTCTGAAGAGATGGGCCGTTGTCGGTGACAAGAGCGGAGTGGGGGTCCGGACGTCCACCTCCAGGTGAGAACCCTCCGCGCAACCCGCCGCTCCCAACGTCCCTCGCGGCTACCGAGGGGCGCAAGGGCGAAAACAACCCGAGGGAGCACCCGAGAGGAGGGGAGCGACCCGGTACGCCCAGGCGAGAAGGAGAACAAGGAGGCCGACCCAGAGAACTACACATTGTGTTGACGTGGAGGTACCCCCGGTACGGGCCGTGCGGGCATGAGCGCCACGTTGACCTCCTCTACCCCCGCCCCCCCCCAACCTCGTCGAAAAGGGCGGGCCACCCCAACCCAAGGCCGGCGCGGGGCTGACCCCTACGAAAGGCGGCCGGAAGTGGAAGGCCGGCCAGCCCGACACAGAGGGGATGAAAGGGGCAAGAACAGAAGTGCGAGGCGGAACCGAAGCACTGGCCAGCAACGTCCCAGTCTTGCGCCCGGGCAAGGCGGCAGCACTTGCAGCAGCACCCCGAAGAGGACCGGCAGAAGGACGGGACTGAGAAAACCCCGCGCGCGGCACAGCGCGTCGGTGCGTGACGTAAGCAGGGTCCGTAACGACACAGCACGGCGTCGTGTGGCGGAAGCAGGGGCCGCCGACAGAGAAGCGGAGCATTCCCAAGCATCCTGCGTAAAAAACCCCGACGTATATAGCGCAGATTACAACAAACCCTGACGAATAACCAACGGGGCCGGCCGGCAGAACGAAGACCGTACCGTCGTGCGGTGCCGAGTTGCCGCGCACAAAACCGCCTTCAGCTCGGGAACCAAAGTCACTGCGAGCCGAAGGTGGACCCGCTCAACGCGGTCCAAACCCTCGCGAAGATCGCCTGGCGCAGACGCCTCGAAAAGCCGCAGGTGGTGAACAGACGTCTGGAGGGAACCTAAAGACAAGACAATAAGTCCGTCACCCTCCGTCGCAAGGGAAAAACCTTGGCGACAGAGGGCTGATCCGGGTGAGAGAAGAACGGGGTAGCAATAGAACAAAGTTCAAGAACGGGCGCGCTCATCCAGGACCAGAACGCGCCGTCCAACCCGCCGACAGACACAAGAGGAGGCAAAATCAGGGACGACTCCGGGGGAGGGACGGAAGGAGAGCCGTCGACGGATCGGTGTGTGAAGTCGAAGGCCTCAGCAAACCAGGCCTCCAATGGGAGAGGGTGACCGAGCATGACGGCTAAGCCAGGCGTACCGGCGTCGCACAAACCTGTCCCTTAGGAGGACAGACCCGTCAACACAGCCAGGGACTGAACAGCCGGAAGGATGTCAGTGCGGCTGAAGCCTGACCAGAGCGTAGGCCTGCAGAAGGGAGGGGGACCATAGCAGGGTAGGTAGGGTGAGGTGCTGAGGGTGAGGCACCGCCAAGAAGGGCGAGAAGAGGGAGTCTTCCATCGACTCCAAGCGCCCGTCGAAGCGTGACACAACCCAGCCCTGCATAGCCGACAATTGATCCGAGAGAGGCGAACCCCCCCAGATTGGTCGGCCCGCAGGGGCGAGCGTGAGCGGGAGCGAGACCCACGACACGAACCAGCAGCGTCGCGGCCCAAGGAAGGCGAGCGACGACGGTTGTGTCGCCGTTGAGGGACTCGTCCCCGATCACGAACGGCCGAGGGGGAAACAGCACCATTCCCCTCTTCCAGCGACACATCAGCTCCTGAGAAAGGGGACCCCGAAACCTCGCGAAACCCCACCGAGGCAAGAGGAGGGGTACCCCCCTGCCGAGACGGTAAGGGAAGGTCAGGAAGAGAAGAATGAGGAGGAGCAGGACGACGGGAGTGGGAAGGCTGGCCGGGTGAAAGGAGGCCAGGAGCCGCGGGGGGAAACAGAGCAAGGATCCCCGGGGCTGAGATAACAGGGCGGCCCGACACCGAGGCGGAGGAGGGAGGGACCACCACCGTGGGACGAGACCGTGAAGTAAGAATAGGCACTGAAGCAGGTGAAGTAGGAGAAGCAACGACATCCAGGCGGACCCTCCTGGACAGTGTAGGAGGAGGGAGCAGAGGGCCAGCTACAGCATGAACAACCGCGCGCGGAGAGGACAACGTAAGAGGAAGTCGTCTGGGCTGGGGAAGCGGGCGGAAGGGAGTAGAGCCCCTATCCGTAGAGGCCAGGGGAGGGCGCACAGGGGCAGAGCCGCTAACCCCGGCCTCAGGGCGAGAACCATGACGAGGGCGATGGGCGTCGTCAAGGCGATCAGGAGGACGACAAGGCGAGCGAGAGCGGGGACGGAGCCGGGGAAACCCCCCGACGATGGGACGACCGGCTGCGGGACCCAGGGGAGAGGGCCCGAGCAGGGAGAGGGCCAGGTAAATGGCCGTCAGTCGGGTCAGGGATACCCAGGGCGACGCGGATCCGGTCGCCAACAAAGGCCGGGGAACGGTGGCCCACAGTCCTAATGTGGCGGGAGACCATCGTCCACACCGACGGAAGGGAAGCAGGAGGCCACAGCCGCCGCCGAGGAACCAGGGCCATGGAGCAGCACAACCACCAGGGCCAGACACGTGCCACACAGAGCAGGGAGGTAGGCCGTAGAGGACACACAGAGCGAGTGGCGCAAGCAGGACTTGTGGCTCTCCAAGCACGGGGAGCGACAACCAAGGCGAAAGCAAGGCAGCCTACCTGCACTAGAAGAACACACACCATAATCAGCACGTCGAAGGAGTAAGTGGAGAGAATGTCCAAGAAGAACCAGGGAAGGAGCATGGGGAAACAGGAACACACATGCAAACAGGTATCCGTACTCACCCTAAACTGGGAGCACAGAGGTAGGTGAGGAGGGCGGCCGAGGCGGAAGAGCACTAGCAGAACCTGCAAAGATGGAGAAAGTGTTAACCACCACTCAACATCTTACATGCAGGGCCTATAACACCAGTAAAGTGCATACACCAATATAGTATCAGGCAACAAGCTGACATAACAAAAGTCAATAGTGAAAGCCAACTATTACCGCAAATTTGCGGGCCAATGGAGGCATAACCGTACCGACACCACCCTCCTGCAATTTCGCGGGACCCCCCAACGATCTCCGCAAATTTGCGGGGAACCGAAATGGCCCAGAGGACCGAATCGAGCACCCCGCAAATTTGCGGGACCGGCCGAGATGGTCCGGCGCCGAAAAAGCGAGAGGAGCGTCTAGGAAATACCAAAGAGGCCCAGAAAAAAGCGTCATCTCCTTATGAACTCCAAGCGACGATGGCCATCAAGCTGAGCAGTGTCTTCCTTGATAATATCCTGACTCAACCGGTCAAGGGAGAGGCAAGGAAGACACACCAGGGGAGAGGAGGCACATCCCCTAGGAACCACCCAACCCACAGAGATAGAGCAAAGCCCATGAGGAGAAGTGGCAGGAAGGGTGGTTTGGCACAAACAGGGGCCCCCGTAGGGTACCCCAGGATTGGGCAAAAGGGTATGAAAGGATGGAGGTGAAAACAGTAAGGGAACACAAAAACCAGTAAATGAAACTGGCGAGAAAAGGGTGGCCTAGCCGTGAGGAGAGAATGTGTCAGGGGCGAAAAACCCTGTGGTGTGAGGGAGGGGCCCCCGTGGGGTACCCCAGGATAACACGAACCACCAAGCGCCCAGGCCCTTGAGACACAGTGAAGGCTCGAAAGGGGGGACTCGGGAAAAACGCTAATAATGCGGCCGACACAAACCCTACAAACAGCACCGCCACCACGAAATCTCAGATCGTGAACCAACTGTACACCTAGGCTATGAAAATATGAAAACTCATAGGGGCATAGCAATTCCTGAATGAGAAACAAGCTAGGCTAAAATAAGCTAAAAGCTAAACTATGCCCAGACTAACAGGAAAAAAGAATATGAAAAGAGAAAGGAATGAAAACACACACGAGGAACGCCAGGCGCCCCCGTACCTTCGGTAGCTATTTCCACACGCGTCTCCATTAAACACACTGAGGAGCCCATTTACGTGTGCCCTAGATCACGTAACATCTGTCTAACAAAAAAGAAGGCCAGATAAGCCGAAACGAACCTAAACAGGGTGAATTAAAGGAGCACAACAAAGCGACTGCATTCAATGGAGCGCGTGAAAAAATGATAACAAGAGAGGGTCGCTCATGCGCACGTTCGACAGGGATCTGCACATGACGGAACACAGGATGGGCCTTAAGCGGTAACTAAGGTAAACCCCTTTTTCTTCTCTTCTATGCTTTTTTCACCTTCGGTGGTAGTTTTGGTTAATGTACAACGTCTCCTAGAGCAAGATAAGGAGTAGACTCTAGACGTTTTCTTTTTAACCGCGGTTGGAATGACGACATAGCAGTCAAAATAGACAAGTCGTCATTGCAATTAGGTTAATAGCCTTGACGTTGGATTTGCCAAGACTACTAACAAATAATACAATTAACAACATAACTCCCTGTTTATACTTTCCCAACAATAGTTAAAAATAATACACATTTAATTCAATGATGATGACTAGTAAACTAATGACAGATCTTTTTTCAGGTTCACAACTGAAGACACTCATGAGGAAGAAGCAACATTGATTAATCAGTTTGTCAATAAATGCTGTTTATAGCATGATCACATCTTACCGTAATATTGGATCTTGGGCTTTGAATAGTTTATAACTTTATAAATAAACAATTACTGTCCAGAAGAGTATGATGGAGATGTTGGAGGAAGGTTCATTTGTGAAGTTAGAAAGTGAAGAGATGACTCAATGTGAAGAAGAAGGGTTGGACTTTGTAGGAACCAATGAAATTAAGTGTGAAGAGGAAGGGTTAAACTTTGAAGGAACCAATGAAATTAAGTGTGAAGAGGAAGGGTCAAACTTTGAAGGAAACAATGCAATTAAGTTTGAAGAGGAAGGGTTAGACTTTGAAGAAACAATTAAAATTAAGTGTGAAATGGAAGCATTAGAATTTAAAGAAAATGGTGAGGTGTTAAAGAGTGGAAATGAGAAGATTGATAAAATTGAAGCCATATACTGTGTAGCTGGAATTCTGGAAAATAATTTGAGTGACAGTTCTGATGACAATTATGATAAAGAAATCCATGGCACAGAAACCCTAAAGCAAAAAGACGAGATACATCAGTGTAAGGTCTGTGGTAAAGGTTTCTCACATAAGAGTAACCTCACCAAACATTTATTAATACATTCAGGAGTTAAACCATTCAAGTGTGATCACTGTGATAAAGGTTTCTCACGGAAGGGTAACCTCGCCAGTCATTTACTAGTTCATTCAGGAGTAAAACCATTTTTCAAGTGTGATCAATGTGCTAAAGGTTTCTCACGGACGAGTGACCTCACCAGACATGTGCTATTACATTCAGGAGTAAAACCATACAATTGTGATGTTTGTGATAAAGGTTTCTCACAGATGGGTAACCTTACCACACATTTACTAGTTCACTCAGAAATAAAACCATTTAAGTGTGAGCATTGTGATAAATATTTCTCACGAAAAAATAGGCTAACCAAACATTTACTAATACATTCGAGAGTGGAAAAGGTCAAGTGTGATCAGCCGTGATTGTTTCTTGCAGAAAAATCACCTTGACAATCATATTCGTAAATAAAGCCATTAACCCACTGAGCCCCAGCGACGCAGGGTTTGCGTCCACAATGTATGTAACGCTAAACCCCAGCGACGCATGGTTTGCGTCCTGGCCGGTCCGGTCCCAATTACTCCGGTCCTATGGCACCTAGAGGGCTCAGATTTGTATGGGAACTGTGTAAGTATCCCACGCACCCATGCCGATGGTTGAAAACTCTCAAAGTCCAACCGTGTGCGCGTGAGCGCGGGAAAACATGTTTTTTTGGGGAAATTGCCTTCAATTTTTTACTCTTGTAAAATCCGTTTTCTGGGGCTCTGTAGGACCATTTTTTGAGCTTTTTGATTGGTTTTTCGTGGTTTTTCCTTCATTCCTAACCCATTCGCTATTGTTTCTGGAATAAAACAAAAAATCAGAATCAGCCGGTCCTGGGTGGTACATTTATAAATATTTAGCTGGTACTCAGCGGGTTAAAGTGTGCTTCTTATGAAAAATGGTTATCACTGAAACATCAAAGGCAAGCCACATATCAAATATTTTCTGGGTTAGTTCTTAGTCTATCTATGCCCCCATTGGTCTGACCCCTAGCAGCGACTCGCCAAAATGCTCTGGACCACTACCTTCCACTCTTACTATTAATTTCTGCAACATTCGTTGCCTATCCTCCACTCTGTGTAACACCACCTCTCCTCTGCCAACCCTGATCTTCTCTTTCTCACCGAAACTCGGTTGTCTGGGACTACTGACAGCAAACCCTTTTCTATATCCTCCTACAATCTCTATCATCAGTTTCAAGCCAAAGGTGGATGTTGTCTATGTATGCAACAATCTTGCTTTCTCTTGTGTTCCCAACTTTGATTCTTCTGAATTTTCAACTCCCTGGCTAAGGCTTTCCTGTCATTTATAAACTATATATTTCTGCGCTGTTTATCTCTTCCCTAATTCTACTCACTATCCAAAATTCTTTGACTCTAACTTCTAAAGTGAAACACATTCTATCCATCTCCCCTTTTACAGAAATCTCCATCTTAGGAGATTTTAACGTTCACCACCGCCAATGGCTCTCCTCTCTTTCCACTGACCAACCTGGTGAACAAGCCTACATCTTTTCTATCCTAAATGACCTAGAGCAGTTAGTCCAGCAACCCTCCCGGATTGCTTCAGAGATTGGCCCAACATTCTTGATTTATTTCTAACCTCTAACACTTCTGCTTATACTGTACATCTTTTCTCTCCTTTGGGCTCCTCCGACCATAAACTTATCTGTGTCACCTGTCCCATCTCTCCGGTACGGCCACCCGATCCTCACAGCCGGCGGCACTTGTGGCACTTTGTCGCTGCCGACTGGGAGGCCTTCGGCAGTAGCCTACTTCTTTGATTTCCCATGGAATGATTTTTGCTTCCGTGGCCGGGGACCTTCGGAGTGTGCTGAACGCATTACCAGGGTAATCCTATCGGGCATGGAGGCATACATTCCATTTTCTTTCTCTCACACTAATGCAAACAAATCTTGGTTTACTCACGCTTGCTCTACTGTTGTCCGCAATAAGGAGGAAGCATTCAAACGGTACCGATGCCTTCAAACTCAAGAATCTCATTCTTCCTATTTTTCTGCCTGGAATCTAGCCAAATCTGTTCTTCAACTCGCTAAACACTTTCATCAATAATAAATGGACTGAACTATCCAACTCTAGATCTTTTCAAGCTTTCTGGCAAAAACCTCCCCTTTTCCATTCTGACGGCGCAACCATCACTTCATCCTCTGACAAAGCTGAACTCTTTGCTCAAACTTTTGTTAGAAACTCCACCAAGGATGATTCCGGTGCTATTCCTTCCTCTCCTACCTACAGTATGCATAATATCCTAATCTCCTCTAAAGATGTACTTTCTACCCTCTCCTGGCTTAAAGGGCATAGCTCACTTATCAGATATCCCCAGAATAGTCATTGTCAATGTACAACATACTCCTATGTAAAATATTAGTATGCTGGGTATCTTATATTAAGTATGTGCATTTTTGTGTTTTGGGGGGTGAATAGTGACATCAGTAGTAGCCCTAGGTGATGTCAGCAATAAGATCATGAGTAGGCTACCTATATTTTCATAATAACACCCTCAGTCAAACTAATTTCCTTTATCTAGTTGTGGAGGTGTCAGTTTCTCTAATATGTTTCCCAATAATATTTAGCCCCATGAAAAACAAAGGTATGTCTTACCTATCACATAATGAATCATATATTAGTAAAGTAAAGTAGAGAACATTGGAAATAACCTAAATTATCCATATAGCCAGAAAAAATACAATTTAATTGGAAATTCAATTCCCCTCTGGTCTGTCAATTAGTTAAAATTGTCCTATGTATGGTAACTGTTATGCCCTGATTTTATTCAGGTTTAACGTATTGGTTAAGGGGAGTTCTTTCAAGACTGGGACTTCAGAGTTCATACAATACATGCAAAGAAACAGCAGAGGATACATATAACACCGAAATACAATTTAAGAACAGTTTATTTATCTTAAGCTCTACGAACATACATGTGAGGTGAAACTGAGAACATGGAGAAATAAATTTATACAACAGAATACGAATATCTTCTAGCACAATCGAGGACCTAGATGGAGCTCAGGTATAATAATAAGTTGGACTATCTGCATATTTTCACTCAGGATAATCGGAGAATTACGAATCTACTGAATAGTTAAAAAAAATGCTTAAGTACTGGACTGATAATCAGAGACGATATCACTATTCACTTATAGTGGACGAGGTTATTCTAGAATCTATATATTTGTTAGTAGTCTTGGCAAATCCAACGTCAAGGCTATTAACCTAATTGCAATGACGACTTGTCTATTTTGACTGCTATGTCGTCATTCCAACCGCGGTTAAAAAGAAAACGTCTAGAGTCTACTCCTTATCTTGCTCTAGGAGACGTTGTACATTAACCAAAACTACCACCGAAGGTGAAAAAAGTATAGAAGAGAAGAAAAAGGGGTTTACCTTAGTTACCGCTCAAGGCCCATCCCGTGTTCCGTCATGCGCCGATCCCTGTCGAACGTGCGCATGAGCGACCCTCTCTTGTTATCATTTTTTCACGCGTCGCCATTGTTGAGTCCGCTTTTGTTGTGCTCCTTCAATTCACCCTGTTTTAGGTTCGTTTCGGCTTTTCTGGCCTTCTTTTTGTTAGACAGATGTTACGTGATCTAGGACACACGTAAATGGGCTCCTCAGTGTGTTTAATGGAGACGCGTGTGGAAATAGCTACCGAAGGTACGGGGGCGCCTGGCGTTCCTCGTATGTGTTTTTTCATTCCTTTCTCTTTTCATATTCTTTTTTCCTGTTAGTCTGGGCATAGTTTAGCTTATTTTAGCCTAGCTTGTTTCTCATTCAGGAATTGCTATGCCCTATGAGTTTTCATATTTTCATAGCCTAGGTGTACAGTTGGTTCACAATCTGAGAATTCGTGGTGGCGGTGCTGTTTGTAGGGTTTGTGTCGGCCGCATTATTAGCGTTATTCCCGAGTCCCCCCTTACGAGCCTTCACTGTGTCTCAAGGGCCTGGGCGCTTGGTGGTTCGTGATATCCAGGGGTACCCTACGGGGGCCTCTCCCTCACACCACAGGGTTTTTCGCCCCTGACACATTCTCTCCTCACGGCTGGGCCACCCTTTTTCTCGCCAGTTTCATTTACTGGTTTTTGTGTTCCCTTACTGTTTTCACCTCCATCCTTTCATTCCCTTTTGCCCAATCCTGGGGTACCCTACGGGGGCCCCTGTTTGTGCCGAACCACCCTTCCTGCCACTTCTCCTCATGGGCTTTGCTCTATCTCTGTGGGTGGGGTGGTTCCTGGGGGATGTGCCTCCTCTCCCCTGGTGTGTCTTCCTTGCCTCTCCCTTGACCGGTTGAGTCACGATATTCAAGGAAGACACTGCTCAGCTTGATAGCCATCGTCGCTTGGAGTCATAAGGAGTTGACGCTTTTTTCTGGGCCTGTGTTGGTATTACCTAGACGCTCCTCTCGCTTTTTCGGCGCCGGACCGTCTCGGCCGGTCCCGCAAATTTGCGGAGTGCTCGATTCGGTCCACGGACGATTCGGCTCCCCGCAAATTTGCGGAGATCGCTGGGGGGTCTCGCGGTGAGGCGGGAGGGTTGTGTCGGTACGGTTATGCCTCCATTGGCCCGCAAATTTGCGGTTATAGTTGGCTTTCCCGGTGACCCTTTTTTGTGTCATCTTGTTGCCTGGTACTATATTGGTGTATGCACTTGCCTGGTGTTATGGACCCTGCATGTGAGGTGTTGAGTGGTGGTTAACACTTTCTCCATCTTTGCAGGTTTCTGCTTGTGCTCTTCCGCCTCACCCGCCCTCCTCACCTCCATCGGTGCTCCCGGTTTAGAGTGAGTACGACTTCCAGTTTGCATGTGTGTTCCTGTTTACCCATGCTCATTCCCTGGTTTTTATTGGACATTATCTTCACTTACTCCGTCAACGTGCTGCTTATGGTGTGTGTTCTTCCATTGCAGGTGGGATGCCTTGCTTTCGCCAGGGCTGTGGCTCCCCGTGCTTGGACTGCCACAGGTCCTGCTTGCGGCATTCACAATGTGCGTCCTCTACGGCCTACCTCCCGGCTTTGTGTGGCCCGTGTATGGACCTGGTGGATGTGGTGGACCATCACCCTGGTTCCTCTGACGCGGCGGTGGCCTCTGCATCCCTTCAGTCTGTGTGGGCGGTGGTCTCCCACCACATCAGGACTGTGGGCCACCGTTCCCCGGCCTTTGTTGACGACCGGATCCGCGTCGCCCTGGGCATCCCTGACCCGTCTGGGGGCCGTTTACCTGGCCCTCTCCCTGCTCGGGCCCTCCTCCCTGGGTCCCGTGGTCGGTCGTCGCATCGTCGGGTGGATCCCCAGCTCCGTCCACGCTCTCGCTCTCCTCGTCGCTCGTCCTCTACTGCCCCTCCTCGTCCTCCTGCTCACCTTGACTCCGCCGTTCGCCCTCGTCATGGTTCCCGCCCTGAGGCCGGGGTTAGCGTCTCTGCCCCTGTACGCCCTCCCCTGGCCTCTCCGGATAGGGGCTCTACTACCTTCCGCCCGCTTCCCCTGCACAAAAGACGTCCTCTTCATTTGTCCTCTACGCGCGCGGATGTTCATGCTGTAGCTGGCCCTCTGCTCCCTCCTTCTACTCTGTCCAGGAGGGTCCGCCAGGATGTAGTTGCTTCTCCTCCTACTTCTCCTGCTTCGGTGCCTCTTCTTCCTTCTAGGTCTCGTCCCAAGGTGGAGGTTCCTCCCTCCTCCGCCTCGGTGTCGGGCCGCCCTGTTCTCTCAGCCCCGGGGATCCTTGCTCTGTTTCCCCCCGCGGCTCCTTCTGACCTCCTTTCACCCGGCCAGCCTTCCCCCTCCCGTCATCCTGCTCCTCTTCCTTCTTCTATTCCTGATCTTCGCTTGCCGGCTCCCCGTGAGGGTACCCCGCCGCTTGACTCGGTGGAGTATAGCGAGGTTTCGGGGTCCCCTTTCTCGGGGGCTGACGTGTCGCTGGAAGAGGGGGATGGTGATGTTTCCCCCTCGGGCGTTAGTGATCGGGAACGAGACCCTCAGGACCGTCACGGCCGTCGTCGCTCGCCTTCTTTGGGCCGCGACGCTGCTGTTTCGTGTCATGGGTCTCGCTCTCGCTCACGCTCGCCCCTGCGGTCCGAACTATCTTCGGGGGGGTCGCCTCTCTCGGATCGATTTTCGGCTATGCAGGGGTGGGTTGTGTCACACTTCGACGCGCGCTTGGAGGCGATGCAAGAATCCCTCTTATCGCGCTTCTTGGCGGTGACACAACCTCAGCGCCTCACCCAACCTGCCCCTGCTTTGGTCCCCCTCCCCTCTGCGGTGGACCACATTCCTTCTCGCCCTGCTTCTCCGCCTGCCCGGTCGTCGGCTAGTACTGCTCCTGCCCTGGCTCAGGTGGTTGCCCCTACTGTCTCACATGCGGGGGTCCTCCGTCTGCTAGGGCAGGGTCCGCGCTTGCCCCCCATCCAAAAGGCCAAGGTCCCGTCGCGGACTATGCCGCTCCTCTATGGCTCCTTGGCTGTTTGGAAGGGGGTGCAGGCCTCCCACCCGGAGCGTGCTACCGACTTCCCGTCAGGTGAGAGGGCCCTACCTTTGGACTGGTCGGTCCAGATAAATGATAAAATGCAGTTCAGGGCGATCAGGGTGGATGGTCAGGTGGCCGACGTGGAGGTGCGGGCGTACCCGACAAGGACTGACCTTCAGTACTTCTCGGTGAAGCCCAAGCCCCCGTCTGCTCCTCGGACTAAGCTCTGGTCAGACTTCAGCCGCCAGGACATCCTTCAGGATGTTCAGTCCCTGGCTGTGTTAACGGGACTGTCCTCCTATGGGACGGGTTTGTGCGACGACGGTAAGCCTGGCTTGGCCGTCGTGCTCGATAACCCTCTCCCATTGGAGGCCTGGTTTGCTGAGGCCTTAGACTTTGCCAACCGTTCCGTCGACAGATCTATTTCAGTCCCTCCCCCAGAGTCGTCACTGCTTTTGCCTCCTCTGGTATCTGTCGGCGGATTGGATGGCAAGTTCTGGTCCTGGATTAGCGCTCCCAAACTTGAAATTTGTGCTATTGCTAACCCGTTCTTCTCCCACCCAGATAAGTCCTCTGTCGACAGGGATTTTACCTTGCGGCAGAGGGTGGCGAACTTATTGTCTTGTCTTCTAGGTTCCCTCCAGACGTCTGTTCACCACCTGCGACTTATCGAGGCGACTGCACCTGGCGATCTTCGCGAGGGCTTGGACCACGTTCGGCGGATCCACCTTCAGCTCGCGGTGTCTTTGGTTCCCGAGCTGAAGGCGGTTTTGTGCGAGGCAACTCGACAACGCCAGACGGTAAGGTCCTCGTTCTGCCGGAAGGCCCCTTTGGATATTCGTCAGGGTCTATTATACTCTGAGCTATATACATCGGGGCTTTTTGCGCAGGATGCTTGGGAACGCTACGCTTCTCTGTCAGCGGACCCTGCTTACGACACGCAAAGACGCGCTGTGTCGCGACCAGGGTCTTCGCAGTCCCGTCCTTCTGCCGGTCCCCTTCGGGGTGCTGCCGCCTCTGCTGTCGCCAAGAAAGGGCGCAGGAAAGGGAAGTTGCCGGCCAGAGCGTCGGTTCCGCCTCGCACTTCTGCTCCTGCTCCCTTTCATCCCCGCCGAGAAGGGGCTGGCCAGCCTTCCACTTCCGGCCGCACTTCGACGGGGTCTGACACACGACGGACAGGGGATGGGGTGACCCGCCCTTTTCGGCGAGGTGGGGGGGGGTAGGGGTGGTCAACGTGGCTCTTATGACCGCAGGGACCGTACCGGGGGACCCTCCACGTCAAAAAATGTGTAGGTTCTCCGGGTCGGTCTCCTCCTTGTTCTCCTTCTCGCCTCGCAGAAAGGGTCGCTCACCTCGTCTCGGGGGCTCCCACAGGTTATTTTCGCCCTTGCGCCCTTCGGTGGCCACGAGGGACGTGGGGGCGGAAGATTGCACGGAGGGGTCTAACCTGGAGATGGAAGTCCAAACCCCCACTCAGCTCTTGTCAACGAAGCCGGCCTGTCTCTTCGGAGGTGGCCGACGTGATTACATCCATGCACGAGCAGGGAATCGTCAAGGAGGTGAAAGCCGGTCTACCGGTTTTCCTCTCCCGTGTTTTTCTGGTACCAAAGAAGGACTGCGACGCGATGCGACCGGTGGTGGATCTGTCGGCCCTCAACGGGCACATCGTGAACACACGGTTTCGGATGCTGACGGTGCACCAGGTACGACTGGCCCTGCGACCTCTGTCGTGGGTAGTGTCGCTGGACCTCAAGGATGCGTATTGGCACGTTCCGATCCATCCTCGTTTCCAGCGATTCTTGGCCGTTCAGACTTCCGATCGTGTGTTCATGTTCGACAGACTTCCCTTCGGTCTCAACATCGCGCCGCGGATCTTCTCGAAACTGGTAAAGCAGGCTCTGGATCCTCTCCTCAGGGGCGGCCTCCAGATCCTGTTTTACTTGGACGACTGGTTGATAGTTTCAGACACCCTAGAACAGTGCGTCCACGACACCCTCACAGTAGTTCAACACATCACACAGTTAGGGTTCAAAATCAATATTCCCAAGTCGCGCCTGACCCCGTCGCGTGTCGTGACGTGGGTAGGTCTCGAATGGGATCTGACCAACGCTACAGTGACCCAGAGTCAGCCAAACGCGGTGAAACTTCGCAGGAAGGTCTTCGCCGTGTTGCACTCGGTCTCCCTCACGAGGAGGATCTGGGACTCGTTAGTGGGTTCGCTGAATTGGGCCGCTCTGACCATTCCCTTAGGGAGGCTCAGGCTGCGCCGCCTAATACTCATGGGCAACAAGGTGTTTCCGTTGGCCCCTATGGATCGGCTCATGCCGATCCCGCGTCCCATTCACAGACACTTAGGACACTGGGTTGCTCGGGGCACGCTCTCTGCGGCTGTGCCCTGGACCGCCCCCCCGCCGACGATCTGGGTAGATACAGATGCGTCGAGCGAGGTAGGGTGGGGTTACCAATCCAACCTGGGACATCAACATCACGGCAGATGGGTGGGACACACACACCTACACATCAATGCCCTCGAACTGTTGGTTCCCTTGTTCTTCCTGAGGGACCACGCGCTGGCCCTTCGGGGAAAGTCGGTGGCCTTCAGGATGGACAATCAGACAGCTGTCCACTGTATCCAAAAGCAGGGGTCCTCCAGGTCTTTGACTCTGTTGGGGATCTCAGAGAAGTTGTTCTTCCTCGCGAACCGACACAACATCTCCCTGCACGCCTCCTACCTGCCCGGGACTGCCAACCTGTGGGCGGACGCCCTGTCGCGAGGACGGGGCGTTCTTGTAGAATGGGCAATGAAACAGACTGTATTCGACGACCTCGCAGCTTCCTGGGGTGTTCCGGAGGTCGACTTGTTCGCATCGAAGGAGACGCGCAAGTTGCCTCAGTACCTGTCCCTCCGGACTCGCACTCCGGAGGGGGGTCCGGACGCTTTCATGGAAGACTGGAACAGGTGGCAGTCGATATACATATTTCCGCCACCAGACGCACTGTTGATGTGCAAAGTCCTCGCGCGGCTGCGGCTGTACCGCGGCAGAGTCTGGCTAATAGCGCCTCTGTGGCCAGCCCAGGCTTGGTACTCCCAGTTGAAGCGGTGGTGCCCGAGTCCGGTCCCTCTCCCTCTCTCAAACTTCCACTTGAGCCAGGTTGGCGACCTGCGGACCTCGTTGGCCTTCGCATCGTGGATGTTCGTGAGGCACGGTGGCTCCCAGTCCACGGACGGGACCTGACTGACTTCCTGAAGCGTTCATGGACGTCTTCGACTTGGGGGACTTACGAGTCCCACTGGAGGTCTTTTACTAGGTGGATACAGGACACTCACCAGACTGTTAGCTCTCCTTCCCTCGTCCTACACTACTTGTTTCACCTCTTCCGTACACGTCGCTCTCAAGTCAACACTATACGTAACCACTTGTCTGCCATCCGGGAGGTCTTTGAGTCCGTCACTGGGCTGGTCGTTCCACCGAAGGAGCTGGATTCCTTCATGAAGGCTGCCTTCAGGGAGCGACCGCCTCCGCGCCAGATCCCTCCTCAGTGGGATCTGGGGCGTGCTCTGGACCTTCTGGCTTCACAGTAATATACACGGGACACTACACCGGTTCAGTTGCTCGAGCGTACACTCTTCCTTGTCGCTCTGGCCACTGGGGATAGGGTGTCTGAACTAGCTGCCATGTCGCGGTCCCAGGAATGCATGCGATTCTCCCCGTCCTTGAATGTCGTCACGTTAGCCCCCTCCCCTCATTTTGTTGCCAAGAATGAGAGAGAGACCCACGTTTTCAAGCCTTTCACCATCCAGGCTTTAAAGCGTGGGCATACTCACCATGTCTTGTGCCCGGTGCAGGCCTTGCACTCCTATGTTGAGTCTGTGGCTCCGACTTCGGGTACTGCTGTGTGGGTGTCTCCTCGGACTGGTAGGAGGCTCTCGAAGGTACAGATAGGACGCCACATTTGTCGGGTCATTCGTGCCAGTAACCCTGCTTGTCGGGGTTCTGCGCACGATGTGCGATCCTTTGCTGCCTCCTTACGGTTCCTGCAGACTCGTTCGTTGCCTGACGTCGCCTCGGCGGGTTTGTGGTCTTCTGTCCATACCTTCATCTCCTCCTACCTCTCCATGTCCGTTGTTAGACCCCCTCGGCCTGTGATAGCTCTCGGGAGTCGTGTTTCCTAGGGCTCTCGCGAAGTTGCCTGGTCTTCCCCCCTCGTCACTTTTTCTTTTCCTTTGTTTTCTTTCGAAAAGGGGGGGAGGGAAGTACGGGTTTGCAACACTGGATTACAAGTTTGGGGTTATGTTATATGTATACAGTACATAAGTGTTTTTGCCTCATTGATAATTGTGTTTTGTTTTTGTGATCTGTGTTTTTGTTTATTTTGGAAGAAAAGGGATTTTGTGTACAGTACTTTTTGGTTTAAGACAAGTCTATGGTTTTGCATTACTATGAATGACGGGCACGTGTTAAAACTGCTCTTTTTAGCTACTCCTCAGTTTTTCACTCTTTTATTAAACTCTCTTGTTTAAATTGTGTTTCTTTGTCATTCATAATTTTGTCTTATGCATTGGTTTTTTTGGTAGGTTGGGCTTGGATGTCCTCCTCCTATTTGTTATGCAGCCTTGACGTTGGATTTGCCAAGACTACTAACAAATTGGGAGGTTTGACGTACCTCCCAACCTACCAAATAGGAAAACCTACTATTTGGTAGTAGTCTTGGAAAATCCAACGTACATAATACCCTCCCTCACGCCGGACCCCTGCCCATCCGCGTTCTTCTGCTGACGTGAGATGTGATAACAAGAGAGGGTCGCTCATGCGCACGTTCGACAGGGATCGGCGCATGACGGAACACGGGATGGGCCTTGAGCGGTAACTAAGGTAAACCCCTTTTTCTTCTCTTCTATACTTTTTTCACCTTCGGTGGTAGTTTTGGTTAATGTACAACGTCTCCTAGAGCAAGATAAGGAGTAGACTCTAGACGTTTTCTTTTTAACCGCGGTTGGAATGACGACATAGCAGTCAAAATAGACAAGTCGTCATTGCAATTAGGTTAATAGCCTTGACGTTGGATTTTCCAAGACTACTACCAAATAGTAGGTTTTCCTATTTGGTAGGTTGGGAGGTACGTCAAACCTCCCAATTATACTCTACTTTGGTGCTATCACCTTGTGCACTGGTGTATGTATTTATATTAACAGAGTTGATATTTGTGGACTCTAACTATGTTACACTGGTTCACTTGTACGTATGTTAACAGAGTCAATATTTGTGAAATCTAACTAGGTAACACTTGTATGAATTGGATAGAGTCGATATTTGTGGACTCTCACTATGTAACACTTACATGAATTGAGTAGAGTCGATATTTGTGGACTCTCACTATGTAACACTTACATGAATTGAGTAGAGTCGATATTTGTGGACTCTAACTAGGTAACACTTGTATGAATTGAACAGAGTCGATATTTATGGACTCTAACTACCGTAAAGTGGGGTAACTTCGTACTGCGGTGATAACTTCGGACATCGGCGATAATAAGTAATTAGACTTTGTCATTATATAATGGAAACGCTTTTTATTGTTTTTTTTTGTGGGGTCCGTTTAGCGAAATGGCAAAGGAAGAGCATGTAAAAGTCCTAGGAAACTGACATGAGTATATGTACACTAAAAAATATTATATATATGACAAAAATAGGTAAATTTTTTGCTACCCTGCCAAACTTTTATTACCCTGAAGAATTGTTTTGGTATGAATGATGTTGTGACTGATATAATTTTGTAGTAACATTACCAGAGACAACATCCACCAAAGGAAATTTGTTACACTTGTATAACGCTCTAGCTAGAACACTATCATTTAAGGGGACCGACCGGTTAATTACAAACTTCCAGGTCTTACTTTCAATTTAAATGAAATTTGGCACAGGTGTATATGACCATAAAACTAGAGCAAAAAAAAAATTATATTTTTTGTTTTTTTGCTTTTTTCTTGCAATTTAGGTAAAAAAACGTTGAAAATCATAGCACTGCAGAAAATTATAAACTCCTACAGAAATCCCCATAGCACATGTTGTATGTGATCAAGCAACTCACAAAAGGTGTATCTGTAGTTTCTATAAAACACATTTTATATATTTTGTGTATTTGTTCGATTTAGGTGATTACGGATTCAGGCGAATATATTTATAGAAAATTACAACTTTGACGACATATTGTGAAAAAAATTAAATTACTAGAGTAAATTGGCTTTATAGGCCTTTTAGTGTTTTTAACCTCTGAACTGCACAGGGGGGTAATTAGAAACGTCTGCCTGTGCGCATGTATTTGAGCTGTTTCCATCACTAAAATATTCATTTTACCATAAATAGCATTAATACTTATCCATATGCGCCTATTATAGGTTGATTATAAAGGTATTAACCTGTTACAGCAATAAAACGAGTGAAAACAGCGTTTGGATGGTCAAAATCGGAGATACAGGGCGGGAGTTGCATAATGTATGGGTGAGGCAACCTGCTTTCCCGCCAATTTCCCCCAAGGCCACTGAGACACTGTCGATCGATACTCTCTCTCTCTCTCTCTTGCACTCGCTTGCTAACAGTGATGACAATGCCCTGCTTGCAACTCGCTAATGTTAGCACGAAAATATACCTCAGAATAAGGGAATAACAGGGAAAATAGGTGATAACTGAAGGAGGGGAGGTAGAGGACTGATATTTTGCATGGCCCAAGGGCAAAAAAATAAATAAAAATTAAAAATTAAAAAATTTCGATGTTTAAATTTTTTTTTTTTTTTTTCTGACTCTTAAGAGTCTTCCCGCAGTCCGCCGGGGGAACTCTTAAGAGTCTTCCCGCAGTTCCCGGGTCAATTACCTTTCCAATGGTATATACACCATTCCTATAGGTCCAATAATAACTGTAGAATAACATCATCCAATAGTGCGGCAATATAGGTTCTGAGAAAAACAGGTGAAAGTCTAAGGTAATTAGGTGAACATTTTTACTTTTGTTTTTTAGATTTACAATATTTTACGCAGGAACATGGCAAAGTAGAAGATAAAGCGTATGGGAGGTTGTAGAGTAGCTTACGCTCTTTCGATTTATATAGGAATGCTCCTCGTACGACCAGTAGTTACTGAGCATGTTAATTTCAAAGTTCGCTATAAAACGTTTTTAGAATTACAGGAAAAGTTTGGAAAACATAAAAAAAAAAACGATTTCCAATGGGTTTTCACTAATAAAATTTCACTGGCTTATGAAGGGATGTTGACTCTTGTTGAGTAAACACCTATTGGTATTTTCAGGATTTCGAGTTTTTTAAGCCCAAATTAACCGGTCGGTCCCCTTAACCGATTGTGTTTTTAAAAAAAAACTTGCTAACTTCGGACATGGAACAAAACAATCGTTTGATGTTATTTGCCCTATGAAAATCATGCATAATACTTGTCCATCATTAACATGGTGGTAAAAGATCAAATAATCATTCTCTGAGTCCAAAAACCCATAAAAATATGATAATATGCTAACCGATTTACAGTAGGCTCACATATCTCGATCAATCTCATCTCGATATTTCGCATCTCGATGCCACCTTCAAGCTCTCCCCAATCACAAATCTCGATGAAAAAACGTTAATCTCGATAGCTAATAGCTAAATATCGATGCTAGATGCTTATATACTAATATAAACATATTAATCTTGACCAAATCGATGTGTGAACCTCACAGTCATTGTGTTTTGTTCACCTGTATACTAATGTACCGCTAGTATCGATCGTCTCAAGCGGTAGTCTAACCTGTCTCTGCCGCTTTCATTTACGTAGTAATATAAATTACTTTACCATGTTTAATATACATTATTATTTGTATGAGGAAAATCTAATATATAATAATAGTAAAGACAAAAGAAAACTTGATTAAACTTTATACCATGGAAAATTTATTGAAGTCGGTAGATCTAGCGGCACTTGGTGTACCAGTCACACATCCGCCATTCGCTTGAAAACTTGTATTGTGAAGTCGTCTACCTGGACCTTTTTTATCGCATTCATAAAATGCCGGTACTAGTGGTGACAGGGTGAGGGAAGCAATTGCAAGAATTGTTGACGGTGACTTTGCGCCGGGTGCGGAGACGCAGTAACCTAACTGCGTTCGCCTCGGAACCAACAATCAACCACACAAACCTCTTTATCAATAAATATAAGGTAAAAATAAAACTCTTTCATTATTAATTTTATCTATTTTAACATATTATATATATTGCATGTGATTGTGGGGGGCAAATGTGAAAATTGACAGATTTGATGTAGGTTAGTCGGCAAGTGGCTGGAACCGATTGTATTTTTTCCCATAAGAAGTTAACTTCGCATCTCGATATTTCGAATCTCGATCGGTATTTGTGGGAACCAATTATGATCGAGATTGGAGATTCCACTGTATGTATTTCGGATAATTCTGGATATATACTATACATGTATATAAATTAGGAGAGGCATATATCTTATCCAAAAAAAAATGTATCTGCCGAAAGAATCACCAACAAATACGTTATACCTATAAAAATGCTCAAATTCATAAAAGTGTATATGCAGTGATATAGTATACATACCTATATATTTTCACTAGCCCTAGTTAATTTTCGAGTTATTGATTAGACAGCATTGGTTATTTTTCCTGCTCAATATTTTCTAAGAGTGAGCTCAATGCCTAACGAGAACAGATCCAAACAGAATATATATATGTTAAACATCGTATATATCCCCCTCCTATACTGATTATACAGGCCTAAAAGTAATGACTGTGCATTTTCCACTTAAACATCGGACAGGAATAAGCAGCAATAATAAAATATTCATATAAAATAGTAGGAGCCAAAAAATTAATGAAATAAGGCCACGAACGTACGTCCGAAGTTCTCCTCCGTTTGTCCGGAGTTATCCCAGCTTTCTTGGCAATCATTTTCCATAAGAAATCACCTATGTCCGAAGTTATCCATACATGTCCGAAGTTTTCAACTTTTCAAGCAAACTTCGGACATCATTTAGGATAAGGATAGCTCTCTTATTATGGGGGATAATTTTAGGAGGCTTCCTGGATTACGGCGCACTATCACCATACATCACTTGACCTAGTTAAATCTCTATAATGTGTTTACACTCAGGAGAAATTGTTAAAAAACCTCGAAAAATGTCCAAAGTTACCCCATTTTACGGTATATTAGGACACCGGGCGCACTGGTGCAGATTTAACAGAGTCGATATTGTGAACTCTAACTTTCGGGATGGATGTAGTTACCGGGTGTACCACTACCGACATACAACATAAATCATCTATAAATACTTATAATAAAATAAATACTTATAAATCTATAATACTAGGTTAGGTTAGGTTAGGTTAGGTTGTTTGGTTAGGGTAATGTATTTTTGTATCCAAAGGCAGTCAAAATAGACGGGAACATGATGGTGAGCGTCCGCGTAGTGTAAGCAAGACGGGCGATACACCCGGTAACTACATTCTTGCCTAACTTTCTAGGCCTCGTCACTGGCATTAACTTGGTTCAGGTTTCCTATAGTTATTCCAACAAGGGCACTGGGAATAGTAAATCTGGTTTTCCAGCAACTTGTAGTCTTCTGAGTCTCCTTGAGCTGTCTAGGTTGGCCTGTCGTGTGAAGTAGTAAGTTACAGATGGACTAATGGGCTTGGGGTCTTGAATGAGGTGTTTAAGTATTTGGGCACCTCATCGGACTAACGCGAGTATATATAGCCTATAGCTTAGGGATACTCGACTATCCTGACCTCTATATTAGTCATTGATGAAGTTCTGTTCAGGTACTCTTGGTGTAGGGTCTTTAATATAGTGCCTCAGTGTTGACGAATTAGCACTATATTGGGTTAACGCGAGAAGACAATATGGCTGTGGCCAGTCTTGACTAACTTGACTACCTCTGACCTTTATAAGAGATTCAAGGAACTCGGGGTTGAACTTTATCGTTTTGATGACCGTGGCAGTGCACAAGTCAACAACGATCCCTCAACAGGTTCAGTAATTCCTCAGGCTAGCGGAATAGGTCGGCTGTGGCCGCAGTATCCTCTACTAGTAGAGAAGGTAAATCTTGCCCAGGACTTCGGGATGACGAAAGCCAAGTAGCAAGACTTAAGTACTCTACAGTTCTAGCGGGATAGGTCGGCTGTGGCCGTAGTATCCTCTACTAGGAGAGAGTACACTCCTCAGACTAGCGGGATAGGTCGGCTGTGGCCGCAGTATCCTCTACTAGAAGAGCAGGTAAATCTTGTCCAGGACTTTGAGATGCCGAAAGCCAAGTAACAAGACTTTAGGTTGCGTCACGTGTGCAATATCGTTGCACGGCAACCAGTGGTCGTACAGATATGATTCAGGTGTCATTGGAAAGGTCTATTCCTCTTCTTTCAAGGACCCCAGTATGGTCCCCTCTGTACTGTGTGAGTCTGAAATAAAGCATTATTATTATTATTATTATATTATTATTATTATTATTATTATTATATTATTATTATATCATTGAAATACGTTCTAGCTCTTGTTTATACATGAAAATGCGCAGGGAATGAAGGTTACTTTTAGTCCAAAACCCCTGTATGGTACAGTGCAGACCAAGCAATTGTCATATGACAAGTGCCGCAACAAAAGTGTTAAAGTATAAATATCTATTGTAAATTTGTTTGCTATTTTAGGGTAAAAATGATAACAAAGCAAAGCACATGTGCATTATTTGTCAAATTAACATGCTTTGAAGAGTGACAAAAACAGGATGAGATTTTTGGCGAGCTATGCCCTTTAGAAGGCGTACGGTCCGGATGATGTTCCTCCTGTTGTACTCAATAACTGTGCTTCGTGCTGCCTAGGCAAACTCTTCCGTCTCTGTATATCCTATAACGTCTACCCTTTTTGCTGGAAGTTTGCTCTCATTCAACCTGTCCCAAAGAAGGGTGACCGCTTTCAACACTCTAACTATTGTCCAATTGCTCTCATTTCTTGCATCTCTAAAGTTTTTAAACTATTCTTACCTCAAAATTTCTTAAGCATTTATCTTCCCATAACCTACTCTCAGACTGCCAGTATGGCTTCCTTAACCCCTCAGACCCGGTTGGGCTCTGAGGCATCCATAAAAAACACCCCGCGGAACCCGGAAGGGCTCTGAGGCACCGGCAGCTTGAAAGCCTGTAAGCTTGTTTTGAAAGCCGTCCGTCCGACGCATGTAAACAACAGCCGGTTGGACCGACGCCGCGCATCTCCGACCACAAGAAGGAGAGGCCTCCTTGTTCGTGTGTGCCTGTATGTTATTGTTAAGTAGTGAAAAGTAATGATAAGTGGCTGATATCGCCACAAAGTTATCTCCACGGAAATCGTCATCACAACTGAACCAGTTGACTTAGAGAGCTCTACTCAACGCCATTCTACAGGTACGAAACACATCTACGCTTGGGGATGCGCGGAAATGCGGAAACAGTCAAAATAACAAAGATACGGTAGCCTAGGCGTAGACGTTTTTCGGCCAAAACCCCCGGGTTTCGGTATGGAATACATAGCCGGGTCTGATGGGTTAAGGGCTGCTCTACTGATGATCTTTCTAATCTTACTAACTCTTGGTTATCCTCCATTCGCGACTTCGATGAGACTTTTTCTGTTGTGCTAGACATATCAAAGGCCTTCGATAGAGTCTGGCACAAATCCCTCATTTCCAAGCTACCCTCCTTCGGTTTCCATCCCTCCATCTGTGCCTTTGTCTCTAATTTCCTTTCCGGCCGATTCATAGCTGCGGTTGTGGACGGCCAACGTTCACTTCCTCAACCTATCAACTCCGGTGTTCCTCAGGGTTCTGTCCTATTTCCAATTATCTTCCTATTATTCATTAACTCGGCAGCTGCTAAGCTATGGTATTTGAAAGTGCCCGCCATGCGAAGGTATTCTGATTCATTCCTGACTAAAATTGGCAATTTACCTTATATATAAGTAATACTTAACCATATGTGCCTATTTTACTTTTAATATGAACATATGAACATTGGAAAGCAATAAAACAAGTGGTAACAGCAATTGGCTGTTGAAAATCGTATATTTTAGCCCTGCGGTCGTAATCTGACCTTGAGCAGTGATAGACAAACACCCTCCCGCTCTCTTGTCTCGAATCATACTGAGAGACAAGGGGTGGACTCAGACTGGCTTGGAGGGTCGGAGATACTCTCCTCCACCACCCCTCTGTCTCCGACCCGTCCTCCCACGAAAATACTTGATAAATATCGGGAATAATAGAGAAAATACCTGATAATTGAGGAGGGAGGAAAAAGGGGGTGGAGGAGGGGAAAGGGGGGGGGGGGGACACGTGTAGGAGTGGTAGCAAGTAATGGAGGGGAATTATCTCACCTAAACACAAATTGCTTTTTTTTTTAGTGCTACTGGGGTGTTTTAAACGTTTATTTTTAGGCCTTGGATCTTAAGAGTGTTCCCGCAGCCACCCAGTAAAACTTCTTTAGAGTCTTCCAGCAGCTCCCAGGTTAACCCAGGAGCTGCGGAAAGACTCTTAAGGGGTTCTCCGGGCGACTGCGGGAAGACTTTAAAATACCACAGGAACGAAAAACCTGAGAGCGAAACCTCCAACCCTAACGAGCCACAGGAACGAAAATCCTGAGAGCGAAACTCCCATCCCCAACGAGATCCCAGGCCCCTTTTCCATTCCCGATTTGGTCTCTCTCTCCCTCTCAATTCATTCCACATATTATACGTCTCTCAATCACAGTCTTCTAATATACAAACCACAATACTTTACTCACTGATATTCTTGATGTACCACCTAAGTATGTATTTAATTAGGTAACCACCATACAGGCTATAATACTTTCATTGTGTAGGTTCGAGGCGATCTAAGACACCTTAGCTTCCATTACACACCAAATCAGATCGTGATTACGTCAGCCCTGTATTTAGTTATATAACAATCAGAGTCCCCCCCCCAATTCTAGCAATTCTATGTCTCTAACCTCCCGTTGTTTTATCCACTAACTATAGATTCCCAACCTTTAACCACGACTCTATACACCCAATAACCCTATGCCAGTTATTGTATTGATTTAGGCCTGTTAATTCGGATAAACTCACTATGACCAATCTGCAGACGATTATCAGGAGAGATGCAGGAAAGCTACCTCGTATCTCCCTTTCCATGACGAGTATAGACATATGTACCCCCGTGCTCAGTCGCCCCCCCTTGCCTTGTTCTTCTAGTAACTAAGTGTATATATAATATTAACCGGAGTATGCCACCAGTATTGAAACGACATAGCGGCACTGTCCTTGTGTCGTATTGTGCCACGTGCATACCAACCCGGTTGTTGTTGTTGTTGTTGTTCCCTAAGCTGCCTGGCCGAACAGCCCCGAGTCCCTGAGAAAGGCCATGGCCACGATCGGGCTTTCCCACAGAGCTCTCATTGAGTGTAGATTGTGTTGTTGGCGTAAGTGGTTGTGTGAAATGCAGTCTTCTATGATGTGTTCAATGGTATGGGGCGCTGTGTTACATCCCGGGCAGGCGTCGACAACGGAGTCATCCAGTCTCTTCTGATAGCTCAGGAGAGCTGGATGGTGTCCGCATCTCAGCCTGGCCAGGTGGACTCTGTCCTCGCGAGGAAGGGAGGATTCGGAAGGATGGATTTCGGGAGGTCGTGCATGCAGCTGTGTGTTGTCTGTGAGTGAGTGGATGGATCGGTGAGAGATATGAGTATGGATGTGCCTCTGGATGTTGGTTCGGGGTGGGCAGGGAGGGAGAGAGGACAATAATTGTGTGTGATACCGTGTGCTGGGTGTTGTTTTGATATTTCTTGGTGTCTGTGGGTGTGTTGCCATGTAGTTTAGTGGGTGGTCTTGGTTCGTGGAGGCTGCTGCCAGGAATTGAGTGCCTCTCATGTCCAGATGGTCTTTGACTTTGAGGATTTTGGTTTCTTGATGTAGGTGATCTGTGGGTGCAGTAGCTGTGCAGCCTGTAATGATCTTCAGGGCTTTGTTTTGAATAGTCTGTAAGGTCTTATGATGTGTTTCAGCTAGGTTAGAAGCCCAGGCTGGGCTTGCGTATTCCATCACTGATCTTATGCATTGTTTATACACTGTGGTGGTAGTTTCTTTGCTGTGTCCAAACCTTGTGTGAGCAAGTGACCTGAGGGCGTTAAGTCTGGGTGTCAGTTTCTTTTTAATGTTTGTGGTGTGCTGTTTGAATGTCATATGAGTATCATATGTTACTCCTAGGATTTTGGGTGTGTGTGTATGTGTTAGGGGTGTGTTGTTTATGGTGAGTTGAGGGATGTATTCGTGTTCTCCTGTCCAACTTGTGAGCAGGGTTGCGGTGGATTTGGCTGGGGCTAGATTAAGTCTGTTTGTAGTGCACCAGCCATGTAGTGTGTTGAGATAGGGTTGAAGGAGATCTGTTGCTCTTTTTGGGTCATGGTGTGTGCATGTGAGTGTTATGTCATCTGCATAGGAGGCTAAGTTTATTTGGGGCGTATTGGGTGTAGTTATATCGTGCATGTACAGATTGAAGAGTGCGGGCGATAGGACGGATCCTTGTGGGACTCCGTTTGGAAAGTTTCTGATTTTAGATGACTGACCGGCAAAAGATACGTGTGCACATCTGCCTGCTAGGAAGTTGGCCAGCCACCGTTTTGTGTTGTTGTGCATGTTTGTGTTGTAGATTTTGTTTGTTAGGTTGTGGCGGGGGATGGCATCGAAGGCTTTACTAATGTCGAGTGTGGCTAATAGTGATCTGTGTGGTGGTCTAGCTGAATTGATGCCGTCGAAAGCTCTTTGTGTAAGGTCTGTGAGAAGAGTGTTTGTGGAGTGCAGTGGCCTAAAGCCATGTTGTGTTGGAGCTAGGGGTAGGTCAGGTGTAATTAGTTGTAATACTAGGCGTTCCATGACTTTGGAGGGGGAGCAAAGGAGTGTGATGGGGCGGTGCGAGGAGGGTAGCGTGGGGTCTTTGTTGGGTTTGGGGAAAGTGATGATGATACCATGCTTCCAAATGTCTGGTATTGTGTTGTGTGAATAGCTGTAGTTTGATATGTTAGTGAGTGCTTGTATGCCTTGTGGTCCCAGGTGTCTGAGGTGTATGTTGCTTATGTTGTCTAGGCCACAGGCGGGTGAGTGCTTGAGATTGTTGATGATATGCTTTGTCTGGTGATTGGTGAAGGGTGTATAGTCAGGGTCTGTGGGGAATTGTCTCTTACGTCGGATGACACGTCGGTCGCCTTTGTGAGGTTTTAGGTGGCTGACATGTGAAAAGTGATTGATGAGAGTGTTTGCTTGTTGTTTACATGAAGGAGTAGAGTCTGTTGTTGTGATTGCAGCATGTGATTGTGTTGTGTTGCTGTTGGAAAGTGTGATGCTGTTTAGTGTTTTGTATAGTTTTTTGGGGTTTGTTTTGTGATCAAGTGTTTGTAGGAAGTTATTCCAATTTAGTTTTTGTTGTTCTTGTATTTTGTTGTTAGTTTGGGTGTTGAGTGCTTGAATTTGTTGTGGATGTCTTGTGTGTGGGGTGCTGGGGAGTGTTTCAGTATGTCGCGTTGTCTGATGAGGTTTTGAATTTCTGGTGTGAAGTTGGGGTTGTGTCTTTTTCTGTTACCTCTTGGAATGTGTTTCTTGTCAGCGTTTTGGATAGTTTTATTGAGTATGTGTACAGCATTGTTGATGTTAGTGATGGGTGTACTGTTTAGAGTTGTGAAGTGTTGTTCTGTCTCATTTGTGAATGCTTCCCAGTTAGCTCTTTTATAATTGGTGTATGTGTGTTTGTGGCTAGCTGGGGTGAGTCTGGTTTTGGTGGTGATAATGATCGGGAGGTGGTCAGAGCCTAAGGTTCTGACCACCCTCCAGGATGTTGTGGGGGCGAGTTCTGGGGAGCAAAAGGTGATGTCTGGAGATGATGGGTTATAGAGGGCTTGGTGAGGAATATGGGTATGTTGATGGATGTCGTTAAGGATGATGAGGTTATCGGTTTGGTTTTGTAGTACCAGCCCTCTGTCTGTGTCGGGGTTGTCGACAAACCAGGCCGACGTCTTGGCGTTGAAGTCACCACCCAGGATGATGTGTGGGGTGTGTGGGTTGTTTCATGGGCGGTTTCATCATCTTATTAGGACGACGGCTATAATGTCGTCATTCATGCATGTATTCAATCCTTAGGTTAATTATCTTTTATCCGCCATTGTGTTCATCTCTTCCATTTACTTTTCCACAATTGTTATACGTCTTCCAATCACCTCCTTCGTATCCACAATCCACACTACTCTACTTTGCTTCGTGACCCTATGCTCAGTGGTACCCTGTTTTGGGTCATCCTGTCCGCTTATCCTTTACGCCCCGCTGCACACACCACCCTACCTGTTCGATCGTATGGAAATGCCACCCCTATGTCCAGCACATTAAGGGTCACTATCCTAGGTCACGAGCGGCGCGGCGCCTAGCCTCAAACCACCCCTTTACAATTCACAACCCTCCCCCACCTCGCGTATCCACTACCCCTCGTGTCCTACACCTCTTACCCGCCGGACTCTACCTACATGATGATGACCATAAATACACCTTAAATTTAATACACCCATGCCCTGTCCCTAAGTTAGGATATCAATATCAACATACCCTAAAATACCTTGTCTTGCCAGACTAAGTTTCTGAAGACCAACCGCCCCCATAAATCTATGTATGTTCTTCCATCCGAGAAGTAATATGTTAACCCGTCTTGCCAGACTAAGTTTCTGAAGACCAACCGCCCCCATAAATCTATGTATGTTCTTCCATCCGAGAAGTAATATGTTAACCCCCTAAAATACCTTGTCTTGCCAGACTAAGTTTCTGAAGACCAACCGCCCCCATAAATCTATGTATGTTCTTCCTTCCGAGAAGTAATATGTTAACCCCCATGTCATAATTGATAAGAAACTATGATACCCACGGGTACACCATTGTATATATAACCATTATTCCTGTAAGACCTAGACAAAGATAATGACTGAAGATGTTAGCCACCATGCAGTAAGTCTAATTCTTACCCCAACCAGAGATTGTATAGATAACCCTTTTTTACCATTGTCTCGACACATATCTACCACGAAACAATAACGAAGTACCCCTACGAACTGCCGCTTTCTTTGGTCTTTTTTCATAGAAAACGCAGTTCCCAGGGACAACTAGATCAGCAAGAAATCGTGTCAAATAATAGTGTCCATAATCCCTCGTATTGACGAGTAATAATACACCATGTTTTACTCTACTTTTATCCACAGTCAAGCACACACCTACAGTTAACCTCCTCTTCCCCACAGCCCCACAGTCCACATGATTCTATCCTTTCCAGACTCATATACCACCACATATTGCTCATCCCCCGGTAGCGTTTGGCTAACATACCTTCCCTGTCATTAACCCCCAGGCTACGATACCAACTGTAGTCTAATGCCACCCCTACGCCCAGAGACCTTAGGGTTAAACTTCCACGTAGCCCCCCTTAACCCTCTCCCTCTCGTTAACCCCCCCCCCCCACGCTCCTCGACTCCCTTCCGACCTAGCCTCTCCAGCATACCCCCTGAATATCCTTAACTTTTCCGTTACTAACATTCTCAAACCTTTTGTATATATACTCCTATCCAGCCTACCTTTCCCCAGTAGGAAGGAACACCATTAGAACTTTACTAACCCTTTGCATGCCATCTATTCCCTCACAACCCATTCACAACCCTGTACCAAATGATCGTCAGTGCGAGGCTAGCCGCCTCGCCAGTGACTAACTTCTATTGCCATACTTCCAGATAAATGTGGCAGAGTTAGCAACCCAGTCTCCCCCACATCCAACAAACCATGCAATTAACAACCCAACCAATTAAACCAGCTGGTCAAGGCACCTTCGGTTTTAGTATTACGAACACCCACATCTGTCTCATAAACAGAGGGTTATTACAAACACTTGTAATATGGCAAGCCCCCAGCCACAGCCGCCCGGACGACCATCACAGAGAGAGGACACGCACCTCCCCCTTTTCACCCACCCGAGGAGGGAGACCCCGACCCCTGCGGAGGTATACCTGACCCCTGTTTTGACTTCCGGGTCATTGCCAGGTAGCCCAGGAATTCTTCCTATCACTGAACTAACCATGTATAACTAACACCCTGACTAACCTCTATTAACCCACAATAACCCAGTAACCTTTCTTGCACACTCCAATAACCAAATTAGCACCTCAGCTATACCATACAATGAAGACTGAACAATCTAAGAGAGACGCTCCTATCACAGCTGTCCCAATCCTCCTCGAAAGTAGATCCAGTCTCTCTCCCCTAAATACTTCCAGTATAGCCAAAATAGTACCTCTTACTAAGGCTCAGTTATATCACATGATGAAGGCTCCGTATAGCCATGTGCCACAACAGTAATCACCACCTTACCTAGTTCCCGTATCAATTGAGAGCTCAAATAAGTCCATCAAAACTCGAGATCCCTATGGCCTACAGGGTCCAAAACCGCCCCTATAAATCAAGCTCCAGCCCCCAGTAAAATCAGTTGAAGGATAGACACCAACCAGTGGTTGGTCACCAGAGTTGACCTCGAGCTCTATCATTGTTGGTTGCTGAGAATTGAGTTCCAGAGCCGGCAGACTCCGTGGCAGATTTGGATAGAAGGACCTGTCCACGTACTTGAGAACTTCCTACATATGGACCATCTGGACGGCCGCGGAACCAGTCGTTAGCCCCCAACATCACGGACGCAAGATAACCAGGACCAGACCAATCAAATACTACCCAAGATTCACTCTATCAGTACTACAGTGTTACAGTGCTATTTAGAGATTCACTTATTAATATTTCTATGAAGTGGCTATATCTTTGCCCCAGTATAATTCATATATAACCATTCCATTAGGAAGTGCTAAGCGTATCAGTGTTTATTAATTAACAGGCGATATTAACTCTCGTAATTACCCATATATTCAGATATTATTACATAGAACTGAAACCCTAGTGATATCTGAATGTTCGCCCACTGATTTGCGTTCTATGTATTTCTGATACAAGAATATAAAACTTAGATCAGTACCCCCTGAGGTTACTAGAATTCCCGTGCTCTAAAATATGCGTGTCTAATCTAGTCTGTGAACTACTACTTGTGCACCAGAGCTACCAGTAATAAATCTAACAGTGAAGATGAATCTATAAGTAACATTGATGGTCTCCAGTATATAAACTTGTGAATAAAGCCAGTGATCAGAAGATTAATACCTGAACGTTGGAAGTGGGAGACTAGGCTCCATCCAGATCCACTTATGCTAGTGTTGTTCAATCCTATCATTTGTCTTGCACGAGTATTCAGAAGTGTGTATATCAATAAACGTGATCGTGTGTCTTGTTACCGTGTGTTTATTTTGTGTTCTCTATTCCTCATACCTTGTTTTGTGCATGTAGCCTTCTATACCCAGTCAGTTAGAACTCACATTACCCAAGTTAATCCTATAGAAAAACAGGGCATAACACTCTTAAGATCCTGGGCTTAAAAATATCCATTTAAAACACCCCAAAAAAACTTAAATTTTTTTTTTTTTTTTGCCCCTGGGCCATGCCAAATATCACTCCTCCACATCCCCTCCTTCCCCACTTCCCCCCCCTCCTTCAATTATCACCTATTTTCCCTGTTATTCCCTTATTCTGTCGTCTATTTTCGTGCTAACATTAGCGAGGTGCTAGCAGGGCGTTGTCATCAGTGTTACCAAGCGTGGGAATTAGGGGAGAAGTCAGGAAGAGAATTGAGAGGTACCTCCAGTGTCTCTCAAAGCTTCGTGAGTGGAAGGTTGGCTCACACACACTCACATTCAACCTGTCCCAAAGAAGGGTGACCGCTCTCAACCCTCCAACTATCGTCCAATTGCTCTTATCTCTTGTCTTTCTAAAGTTTTTGAAACTATTCTTGCTTCCAAATTTCTTAAGCATTTCTCTTCTCATAATCTGCTCTCAGATCGCCAGTATGGCTTCCTTAAGGGTCGCTCTACTGGTGATCTTCTTTCATATCTTACTAACTCTTGGTCATCCTCCTTTCGGGACTTCGGTGAGACTTTTTCTATTGCACTAGACATATCGAAAGCCTTCGATAGAGTCTGGCATAAATCTTTAATTTCTAAACTACCCTCCTTCGGTTTCTATCCCTCCATCTGTGCCTTTGTCTCTAATTTCCTTTCCGGCCGTTCCATAGCCGCGGTTGTGGACGGCCATTGTTCACTTCCTCACCCTATAAACTCCGGTGTTCCTCAGGGCTCTGTCCTATCTCCTATTCTCTTTCTCATTTTTATAAATGATCTCCTTAACTGTACCTTAATTCCCATCCATTCATACGCAGACGACTCAACCTTGCACTACTCCATTAGTTTTTCAGAACGCCCCAGCCAGCAATCCCTCAACGACAAACGTAATGAAGCCATAGAACTCTTAAATTCTGATCTAAATACTATTTCCAATTGGGGCAGAGAAAACCTTGTTAACTTTAATGCTTCCAAAACCCAATTTCTCCATCTATCTACCCGTCAGGATCTCCCAGCGGACTATCCCTTATTCTTCAACAATACAAAAATCAACCCTTCATCTTCTCTCAATATTCTTGGTGTCTCTTTTTCTTCTGCTCTCATTTGGAAGGACCATATTACCAGTCTTGCTAAGGCAGCCTCCCAGAAGCTGGGTGTGCTCAACCGCCTTAGGGGGTTCTTTTCCCCTGCACAGCTTCTTGCTCTGTACAGGGGCATAGTGCGCCTTTGTATTGAGTATTGTTCACATGTGTGGGGAGGTTCCTCTTACACCGCTCTCCTAGACAAAGTTGAAAGGAAGGCCTTTCGTATCATTAACTCCCGTCCACTCACCAACTCTCTGCAATCTCTCTCTCTCCGCCGCAATGTTGCATCTCTCTCGCTATTCTATCGCTACTATAATAATCAGTGTTCCTCAGAGCTATCCCAGTGCATACCACCTCCTTTACGTAGGGCACGTGGTACCCGTCTTGCAACTCAATCCCACCCCTACTCTGTGCAACTCTCCAACCCAAGAGTGAAACGTTACTCTCAAACTTTCTTCTACTCAACAGCTGAGCTCTGGAACTCTCTCCCAGAATCAGTCTTTCCCTCTTCCTATGACTTAAATTGCTTCAAACTCCGTGTGTCCAGGCATTTTGGCTCGAACGTCCCTTGATTTTGGCTCGAACGTCCCTTGATTTTGGCCCTGTCACTCTTTCAACTATGGGGGAGGCACTCGCTATAGGCAGTTATGCCTTTTGCCTCCCTCAATCACATAGAGAAAAAAAAAAAAAAAAAAAACATTCATTTCGCAATTTTGACCAGCCAAACACTGTTTTCACTTGTTTTATTGTTGTAACTGGTTAATATCTTCATATTAATGGTAAAATAGGTGCATTTTTTTTTTTTTTTTTTTTTTTTCTATTTTCCAACTTACTCCCTCTCGGGCATAGGCTGAGAGCCTGGACATTCACAGCTGTACAATGAGCAGTGAAGCCCGTGAGATCTTGTTCCAGTCTAGGGAGTGAGGCATGTGAAGCACGTAGAGTACAACGAGCACCTGCCATCTTGCTTTCACATGAGGCACGGTGCTCACTCATGGTCCGAAACGACCCCATCTCTGAAACCACCTCGTTCCCGTGCTTCACTGTCTCACCCCCTACACTCGGACACTCACTCTTACACACACACACAACGCCACCTGTTGAGCAGCTAACTCACCAGGCATTGCACCCCTATAGCATATTTTGAATATGGGAATATTCATACAGTGCTATTTAATCAGGGAACAATGAGGGTATTTTATTAGCGTTTCGGTGGGCTTTGTGGTAATGCACTGATACTAGGTACAGCACAAATTCCATCCCAATAATATCTTCCCATTGATACATCAGGATTTGAACCCGGGACCTTTGGATTACCAGGCCAGTGGCAAGACCACTCCGCCAAACCTCCCCTTATGAATATGAATAAGTATTATATGAATAAGTATTAACGATATTTATGGTAAAATAACGATGTTAGTGATGGGAACAGCTCAAATACGTGCACACAGGCGTGTGGGGTCTCATACCCCCCATGCGCAGCCAAGAGGTTAAGGACCTTCTCAACTACACTTCCAGCCCCATTCACTCATATGCTGACGACTCTTCATTACACTATTCAATTAGCCTTCCACAACATCACTCCCAATAGGAACTCCAAAACTCACGTAAGGAGGCCATAAAGCACCTATCTTTTGATCTCTATTATCTCTAATTAGGGCAGAGAAAACCTTGTTACTTTCAATGCTTCCATAACTCAATTTCTCCATCTGTCTACTCGTCGCCCCCTTCAAGAAAACTATGACTTGATCTTCAACAACAAACAAATTAACCCTTCTTCTTCTTTTAACCCCTTGAGACAGACAAAGTTACAGTTAGTTACGGTGGACAGCCTGCATGGTCTCTGGGTGGCGAATTTGACCCAGGAGCGTTTTCGAAGCCTACCGTATTGCTCTATTCCCAGCCACCAGAATGCTGTTTATTGTAATGTATCGTATGTGAAGGGAAGAAGGAATGACTAGACAGTAGCCTACTACATAAAATGGTGCAGGCTGTACAAGATACAGGGTTGCTAGATAGCTCCACATGGAGATGCAACTCACCTAACTTGCCACCCAAAATATCACGTAAATTGCAGGATAAACTTATTTTTCCCGAATTTCTGAAAGTCGTAAACCGCGATCGCGTGATAATCTGACTTTTGGCCATATAGACTGGGAGCCAAATTTTAAAAGAGGCCTAGAAATGAGTTTGGTGCAACACCGACTACACATTTGGTTTGTCACTTCAGATTGCTTGAGGGATGTCTCTGGAACATTTCTAAGCATGATGTACAGTTAAATTGTGGTATCGCAAAACAATTATGATGAAGGCAGAAGAAGAAGAAGAGAGGAACCTTGGGTAAATGCTGCTCCAAGTTATCAACATATATACCCTATGTCAACACTACACAGAGCAAACAACATATATAACTCCACAATGAATGAACAGAGAATGTGGTGGAACATATACAGTGTTAGTGAATAGTCCACAAGTGAGTGAAAAGTGAAGTGGAATATCTGCCCCCCTGGTCATCTGGGGGGCAGAGGATGGGACAAGATGGCGGGGCGAGGTGGGACAATCTCAACCCAGGGACGAAATAGAGATGGCCTTGAAATCAACGAACTGTTATGCTTTATATCAAATAAAATAGATAGTCTACCTACAGACAGTATTGTGCAGCTTTGTGTGCCCTTTTATGATGATGATAAAATTGTGGCAGCCAAGAACAGAGTGTTCGATCTAATTGGTACTAGTGAAGATAACAATTATCGAAATATTAAGCGAGTTGGTGCAAACAAAAGTGCTGAGAACATTAAAGACATTATTAAATTGCTACAAGAGAGTAAGGCTGTGGGCTTACCCACTTTCGTGGCCATGGACCTAAAGGACCTACCACCTATACAATTTGATAGGATAGATGTGTCAGTGCTACTTAGTGAAATCAAGAAGACCCAAATGGAAGTTAAATTACTGAGAGAGTGTACCACAGGTCAAAAAGAAACCATAGTGGACATAAGCAGTGTGGTTTCAAATGTAGCTGACAGAGTGAATAAGTTAGAAAATAACTCTACTAACGCTCCACCTCAACCACAGGCACAAGTGACACAACAACAGCAGCAGCATCTAGAACAACAGCATCAACAACAACAACCACCCATAGGCCTACAACAACACCACCAGCAACAGCAGGCTGAATTACAACAGGAACAGCTGCAACAACTCCAAACACAACAGCCCCAGCAACAACAGCAACCCATACAACAACAGCATCAACAGCAGCAACTACAGCAACAACCACAACAGCAGCAACAACCACAACAGCTGCAGCCCCAGCAGGTGCAACAGCAACAACAGCAGGTGCAGCAGCAACAACAGCAGATGCAGCAGCAACAACAGCAGGTGCAGCAGCAACAACATCAGGTGCAGCAGCAGCAACAGCATCAACAAAAGCAACAACACCAGCGACAACTACAACAGCAAAAATAACAACAATCCAAACGAACCCAGCAGCAGCATTCATATCAAAGGCAACACCAGGTGTGGCAGCAGCAGCGACCACAACAGCAACAACACCGAACACAACAGCAATCTTTATCGTCGGCAACGAGAGAAGATAATACAGTGCCAGCTACACCATCCTCAAATTTACCTACACAAACTGAACCAAATGAAGGAGCCAATGCAAGGGAAAACCCATGGACTATGGTCAAATGGGTGAATGGCAAGCCTCGCTACTCTAGGGAAGGCGAGCAGGTTCACCCTAGACCGAGAAAACAGCTAGGAATTAAAGGTAGGGGCAAGGATACTGGCCTCAATACCATCAAAAGGCCCCGACTAGCTAGGGTGTTTGCCACAGGATTCAACCCTAGTGTTACTGCTGAGAATCTCAAGATATACTTGGCTGATAATCTCATATAAATATAGAGGTAAGACAGCTGACCACCCTCTCCAGGTCCACTACCTGTGCCTCCTTTTGTATAACTAGCGAATGTCCAGATCCAGATGTTTTCATTAATCCTGACCTGTGGCCAGAAGATGCATATGTCAACTGGTACAGAGAACCAAGACAATATCCCAATGAGGACAGTGCAGAGGCTTCTGGGACTTGGAGGCATCGCACACCACTATCCAACTCGCAGTAATGGAGGAGATACCAACAACAGCAGCAAGTATAAAAGTAACTTCATACAATTGCAGAGGACTCCCCAAAACAAAGAGGAATCTCCTGTTACGACCTGACATCGTATCTACATTAAGGACCAGTGACATAGTCTGCCTTCAGGAAACCTGGTACACAAAACAGGACTTAGGTAATTTGAACATATTAGATAAAGATTTCCATGGGTACGGGGTCTCCACTACGGACACACGTGATGGTATTGTGGCAGGTCACCCCCCAGGGGGAGTTGCAATAATGTGGAGATCGTGCCTAGATAGTGTAATTAAAACCATTGAGACAAATTTAAGCTGGTGTGCGGGAATACAGCTGGAAGTTGTACACAGAAAATTTGCAATATTTTGTGTTTACTTACCGTATCAGTGTGCAGAAAATGAAGAACTTTATTTGGAAAAGTTAGGGGAGCTTGGTGGCCTAATTTCTGAATTAGAGATAACGTGTTACTCAGTGGTAGGTGATTGGAATGCTACCCCTCACGAGTTGGGTGGTTCCATGTTTGCTAAACATATGTTAAGGGTTTGTGAGGAGCAAGGTTTAATTTTGTCCTCCAAAAACCTGCTTCCAGAAAATAGCTATACATATGTTAGTGAAGCATGGGAGACCAGGTCGTGGCTTGATCATGCAATCTCTAGCTCTGACTTTCATGACTCTATCTCAGAAATGGCCATTATGCCATAAGATACGACATTACGGATGACGACCACATACCTATAGAATTAACAATCCAAATTAATAAGGCACCGGAAATAACAGAAACTAGCAATAGCATCAAGGCAAAAGTTCCATGGAATGTAATCTCAAATGAAGAGTGCCAAATGTACTGTGATAAAACCAAAGACTTATTAAATAGGGTGCAATATGATGGTAATGGTGTAGCACAATGCAGGGATCCAAAATGTAGTGATGCACAACACAGAAAGGAAATTATTAAATTTTACAATAGTATAATAGATTCTTTATCAAAAGCGGGGGAAAGTATTTTTAATAGCCATAAATATAAGTCCTCATTCAATAAGCCAAGTTGGCAAGACTTTGTGGCTGACCTGTATCAGGCCTCCAGAGATGCTAGGTCTCATTGGCTTGAAGTAGGTCAGCCCAGACAGGTGCCTATATTTGAACTTCACAAAAGAGCAAAGGCTAGGACCATATATGCCATTAAATTTATTAAGCAAAATGAAAACCAATTAACCCGGGAGCTGCGGGGAGACTCTTAAGAGTTCCCCCGGCGCACTGCGGGGAGACTCTTAAGAGTCAGAGAAAAAAAAAATCAACTTTTGACATCGAAAAAAAAAATATTTTGTTATTTTTTTTTTTTTTTTTTTTTTTTTTTTTTTTTTGGCCCCTGGGCCATGCAAAATCTCAGTCCTCTACCTCCCCTCCTTCCCCACTTTCCTCCTCTCCTTCAGTTATCACCTATTTTCCCTGTTATTCCCTTATTCTGAGGTATATTTTCGTGCTAACATTAGAAATCCGATTGGAGGGTGTGGTCATCACTGATAGCAAGCGAGTGCAAGAGAGAGAGAGAGAGTATCGATCGACTGTGTCTCAGTGGCCTTGGGGGAAATTGGCAGGAAAGCAGATTGCCTCACCCATACATTATACAACTCGCGGGCTATATCTCCGATTTTGACCATCCAAACGCTGTTTTCACTCGTTTTATTGTTGTTTCAGGTTAATACCTTTATAATCAACCCATAATAGGCGCATATGGATAAGTATTAATGCTATTAATGGCACAATGAATATTTTAGTGACGGAAACACCTCAAATACGTCAGCACAGGGGGACGTTTCCAATTACCCCCATGCGCACTTCAGAGGTTAAGGAAGGAAGCCCTTGCAAAGAGTCTGGCAGAAAAGGATACTAACTGTTTTTGGAAGGACATCAGATCCATGCAAAATTGTAACACACCATTACCTGTCAGTGTTGACGTTTTCGAAGCCTTGGTATCAACACATACCGTAGGCGGAGGATAAGACCACGTCCGAAAAACGCAGTGTTGCAGGCTCAACCCCGAGTGTTAGTAAGTGGTGGAGTGAATACTGAATTTCCTACGATTGTTCCGCTATTAACCTCTGAAGTGCGCATGGGGGTAATTGGAAACGTCCCCCTGTGCTGACGTATTTGAGGTGTTTCCGTCACTAAAATATTCATTGTGCCATTAATAGCATTAATACTTATCCATATGCGCCTATTATGGGTTGATTATAAAGGTATTAACCTGAAACAACAATAAAACGAGTGAAAACAGCGTTTGGATGGTCAAAATCGGAGATATAGCCCGCGAGTTGTATAATGTATGGGTGAGGCAATCTGCTTTCCCGCCAATTTCCCCCAAGGCCACTGAGACACAGTCGATCGATACTCTCTCTCTCTCTCTTGCACTCGCTTGCTATCAGTGATGACCACACCCTCCAATCGGATTTCTAATGTTAGCACGAAAATATACCTCAGAATAAGGGAATAACAGGGAAAATAGGTGATAACTGAAGGAGAGGAGGAAAGTGGGGAAGGAGGGGAGGTAGAGGACTGAGATTTTGCATGGCCCAGGGGCCAAAAAAAAAAAAATAAATAAAAACAATAAAAATAAAAAAACATTTTTTTTTCGATGTCAAAAGTTGATTTTTTTTTTCTCTGACTCTTAAGAGTCTCCCCGCAGTGCGCCGGGGGAACTCTTAAGAGTCTCCCCGCAGCTCCCGGGTTAATAGCGGTAACCGGCCGTTTACCTCCCAGATTTACACTCTGGACCTTCAACCTGTCCGACTTTCTAGGAAGGTGAATCCAGATAAGCCTACTTGAGGCATGGTATCTTTAGTTGTGCTACCCTCATGAGCCAGATGGCGAGGGACCCCATTATCGTGATCCTTTGTTTTAACAGCAAGAAAAACTGATCCTGTCGGACTAATTTGTTAAGGATACACAGAGTCATGTTCAGGTTGAAAGGGATTCCATGAAATTTTCCTCGGACTGAGGCTAGATCCTCATAGCAACGAATTGTTGTAACCTGTCATGTATTGGGACAAGCCAAAAGGCTTCTGTCAGAACTAAAACGTCTTCAACTATGCGGTAGATGCGTAAACCTGATCTGAATCCCATGTAGCATTTTAGATATGCGTTGTGAATGGAGTGAAGCCGGTGAAACAGGGCAACGTCCAGGTTAATAGGAACCCTGTCCACTACGGTACGAGACAACTTAACACAAGGTAGTTAGAGTCACCCTTAAGGGACGCCATTGCTTATCACTATTTGTGCTTAAGTTTGGTGGCACGTCCGAAAGAGCTCGCTTAGTGTAGTGACTAGCGTCTCGGACTTCCACCCAGAAGGCCCGGGTTCGCGCCCACGCTCGGCGCATTAAAGATTTTTCACAAGCACTGAGTCGTTACCATCCCTCATGAGCAAAGGGATGGGGTAGTAGTACAGGACCCCAATGGAAATACGCCTAATCGGCCTTATTGAGCTATCCTTAGCTAGCTTAGCATGCGCTAGCTTTAAGAACTATTATTATTATTATTATTATTATATGAATAAGTAATAACGATATTTATCGTAAAATTACGATTATAGGCATGAATGGAGCCTAATATCGTCGCCCAGAACAGTGGTGTTCAATACACACAGCTCGCCTTTTAACCCGGGAGCTGCGGGGAGACTCTTAAGAGTTCCCCCGGCGCACTGCGGGGAGACTCTTAAGAGTCAGAGAAAATAAAAATCAACTTTTGACATCGAAAAAAAAAAAAAAATTATATTTTTTTTTTTTTTGGCCCCTGGGCCATGCAAAATCTCAGTCCTCTACCTCCCCTCCTTCCCCACTTTCCTCCTCTCCTTCAGTTATCACCTATTTTCCCTGTTATTCCCTTATTCTGAGGTATATTTTCGTGCTAACATTAGAAATCCGATTGGAGGGTGTGGTCATCACTGATAGCAAGCGAGTGCAAGAGAGAGAGAGAGTATCGATCGACTGTGTCTCAGTGGCCTTGGGGGAAATTGGCGGGAAAGCAGATTGCCTCACCCATACATTATACAACTCGCGGGCTATATCTCCGATTTTGACCATCCAAACGCTGTTTTCACTCGTTTTATTGTTGTTTCAGGTTAATACCTTTATAATCAACCCATAATAGGCGCATATGGATAAGTATTAATGCTATTAATGGCACAATGAATATTTTAGTGGCGGAAACACCTCAAATACGTCAGCACAGGGGGACGTTTCCAATTACCCCCATGCGCACTTCAGAGGTTAAAGGTTAAGAAATTACATATTAACATTGAGGACCACATTCACATCGTCATTAATTTTCGGAAATTAATTTCATAGTAATTTTATTAACGTTTGTTGGCATACAAAAAATTACCAGTTCTTGAAGGATGGAATAAGGATTGAAATATTCGCAATACGCATTCGCGAATTTTACAACTAAAATTCGCATTCGCAAATATGGAAAATTGATATTCGTTCCATCTCTAAATATATACAGTAAACTCCCTCTTATCCAAAATTCATATATCCAAAAATGTCAGTTAACCAAAGGTTTTGCTATCCGTATTTTTCACTAGTTTTCACTTATTTAAGCCTCTCTGGGTGCTTAATTGCATCAATTTAGCCCCTCTGGAATAGACATAGCTTGAATTAGATGATAATTTGAAGTTAAGACTGCCTATAAATGGTATTAAATGCATTGAAAACCGTATATTTAGTAGCAGCCTCTACGTTCCAACGTAGAGCTATATACTTATCGTATAATTTTGCTCCGCTCTAGAGCGGGCAATTATCGAAATCACTAGCGCGATAAAACGATAACATCTAGAGTAGCACCTTACTCTCTCTACTAGGTACGTTGTACATACTTTGGAGGCCACTATTTGAAAAGGAAAATAAGAAAATATTGATGAGAAAGAAGAGAAAATTACAGGATTTTAGGCCATCCTATCTGGCTCCTTCAGCCGTCTTGACGGATCCACCCCACTACCCGACAGGGTTCATTGGGCATTCCTTTTCGCGCTACTCAAGTCTTCACACTCGCTGTTTTCTATGCGCCCGATTTTTGTGCTTCCACTCCTGTCGCCTACCCTTTGGGTGAGTTGTGGGCCTTAATTATGGTACCTAAGGTTATTAGACAGATGATCTGTGATGTAGGCACGCTTCAAATGGGCTCTTAGGTGTGTTACTTTGAGTATGGCGTCGAAACTGGTTGGTCACGCTTATGCGCATGCGTCGCCCTTCGGCGAGTGTTATTTTAGGCCTTTGCCTGTTTTTATCATCATTTTCACTTGCGGTGGCTTAGTTTTGTATACCTGGTAGGTTCTTTTACGCTTTGTGCTTATTTTCTGCTTTCATTGCGTGGTTTTTGCGAAAAGTTAGGCTAACTTGTGCACTTTCGTTTGTGATGAAGGGGGCATAGCCCCCCTTGCCTTGACAGGTTATTTTGGCCTTTTGTTTTGCTTACCTTCACATGAATGTTTCGCATTGGAGTGTGCCATGTTTTTTTTTTTTATCTGCCACTCAACCACGGCTAGGCCCCCTGTTAATAGCCTAACTTTTAGTTGGAGGGGGGCGCCAGGGCTAGGCCTCATGTTCCTAGCCTCACTTTTTAGGAGGGGGAGATGGGACTTTTGGTAGACTGTCATTGTTGCCTCGTCGCTCTTGCTTGCCGATCTATGGTTTTACCAAACCACCTTAGGCTCGCAGGGGTATGACGCTTTGGTTTTCCTAAACCTTCTGTGGGGCACCCTTTTTTCGTCTGATGCTCGCTCCCGCGCTGTCTCTCCCTTATTTTGTTGGCGCTCCCCTCGGCCTTGAGTAAATGAGACACAGTCTTCCCCTTAATTGAACTCCCTCATACATTGAGATCCCCGCGGCACGGTCTTCACCTCCTTTGAGCTCTACGATGCCTTGAACTGTCGTCCCTTCCACCCTTTTTGGTGACGCGGGTCTCTGGAAAGGGCTCCGCGCCCGCTCCGCCCTGCAGCGTGGACAAATCCCGCTCCAGGTCGGTCCTATGCTTCCGACATGTTCTCTTTTTTGGCTGCTGTGGTCGGGTCCCTCTGGACCCGCTCCGCCCTGGGATGGTACTATCCGTCTCTAGGTCGGTCCTCTCCATCGCACTGTTTTATTTTTGCTCTTGCAAGCTCCCCTGCCAGCTGTCCTGCTGTGCACTTGGGTTGAGCCTTTTTGGTTGGTCTTTACCTCCATCTCCCTTTCCGCTCGAGGGCGGACACATCCGCTCTGGAGCGGACATCTCCGCTCTGGTGCAGGCATCTCCGCTCTGCAGCGATGTCTATTCTGCTCTGGACAGGGCCCCCTTGGGCTCCTTCTTCACTTTGGCTTCCACACTGGGTCTCTCCTCTACCTGTTCCGCTCTGGAGCGGACACCAGTCCCGCTCCTGGTCGGTCCTAGGCCTTCCCTCCTGCTGCCCTAGCCCTCCTGTTTTCACCTGGTTCTACTCTACGCTTGTTCCGCTCTGGAGCGGACGCCAGTCCCGCTCCTGGTCGGTCCTAGGCCTTCCCTCCTGCTGCCCTAGCCCTCCTGTTTTCACCTGGTTCTACTCTACGATTGTTCCGCTCTGGAGCGGGCGCCAGTCCTGCTCCAGGTCGGTCCTAGGCCTTGCCTTCTGATGCCCTGGCTCTCTTGTTCGCTGTGCGCTTGCCTTTCTCCTTTGCCTAGACTGCCATTGTCATGCATGCATGCCCCGCTCTGGAGCGGGAGGTTGTAGTCCGCTCTGGAGCGGGTCTGTCTGCTCCGCTCTAGAGCGGACTTGCCCTCTCGGCCCTGGCACTATTTGTTGGCCAATATTGCCTTGTTTGTACTTGGGGTTTGTCGGTTACTGTGTCTCATAACCTTCTCCTTTACATCAGGCTGTGTTCCCACTCTGCACTGCTGGGTCCCTTGGCCTGCCATCTCCTCTTCGGTCCCTTCACCCTCAGGTACCCTTTCGGTTCTTCTTTGGCTGTCATGCTTTATTTCAGGGTGTTTGAACCTGCACCTTGGTCTTTTCTGACCTGGGTTTTTGGGGTTCTTCGGACTGTTGCTGCTTATGATGTATGCATGGCCCTCCCGCATGGGGGTCCGTCTCCGTCCTTCTCCATGTGGGGGGAGTGGGGGGGTGTTATTACTTTTATGTACCTGTATCTTTTTTGTGTTTTTTGCGCATACTGTCATATCTTCCTTCAATTTCTGCATCTTCTTTCTCTGAGCTTCGTCTGGGACATCTTTCATTTCTCCCTTCGCTTACAGTGCGGATGTCGCTCCCTGCCTGCGCGCGCCATGGGTGTGCCCGTCCGGCTATGGGAGCTGGGCATACTGGGTGCCCCGCCCATGCTGCGTGCTACTGCCGTGATGGCTTCACCCCCAGACGGTGTGGCCCGTGTCTCGTCCACGTTATGACGATTGAGTCTCGCCCTCCTTCGCCGGATGCTGAGACGGCACGGGTCGACCTCACCGCTGCATGGTCGGGCATGGCTCGGTCTGTTAAGGCCCTTTTACACCGGGTCCCCCGCTTCATGGACGAAGGGGTTCGCGCCTTGCTGAACCTTCCTCTGGTGTCTCCGCGCCCTGTGGTCCCCGCTTCGCAGGTCCCTCAGTCTGGTATGTCTCCGTTATCGGCGGACACAGCGGGGTCGATGCGGCACCGCTCGGCTTCTCCACGTCGCCGGAAGTCTTCGACGTCCCGCCGCCCTGCAGCTTCCGACCCCACGTCTCTGGGCTCGACGACTTTTCGCCCTCAGATGGCGATGCTTCCCCCGGTCCGTGTTCCTGCTGGTGTTTCGGCCTTCTCACCTGGTCGTCGTCCCACCCATGGGCTGCTCAGGGAGTTTTGGGCGTCGCCGGACATCTACCGTCGGCTCCTTCGCCATCGTTGCCGTTGGCTCTGCTACCACCGTTCCCGCCTACTCCACCTCCTAAGAAGGCGGGGGCTCTGTTTGCTTCGGCCTCTCCTCTTCTTGTCCGCGATGGTCTCCCGGCTTCTGGCTTTGTCGGGCCTGACATTCCGTGTGGCCTGCCTTCTCCTGCTCTGAAGAGTGGACCCGTACCTCTGGCGGTGCAAGGCACCAGTGTGGCGGTTTTAGGGTCTGCTCAGGTGGGGGCTGCCTGTGACCTCGTGGAACTGAGTGGCGGGTACGATGCCGTAGTGGTTGAGGACTCGCCACGGGAGTCTTTCTCCTCTACTCCGTCGCCTCGTCGGTCGCCCAGCCGTCGGAACCGTCGCCGGTCCATCTCTTCATCTTCCTCATCACCGACCGAAGACCCTTCCTATTCGGGCCATCCAGGAGGCCCAGGTTAGGGCTGAGGGGGCTAACGCTGCACGGTTTGCCTCCCTGCACGGGATGCTTGCACTGATGGCGGGAGGCTGGGAGCGTCCTCCTCCCATTCCTCCTGTGCTTCACCCTTGCGTTTTGGTTGTTCGACACTGTTGCCTCCTAGGCTTGCTCTTGCTTGCTTGTCTCCGGGTTTCCTAAACCTTCTTGCTGGGCCCCAGTTTTCGTCTGCTTCCTGCTTCTGAGCCACGGTCTTACCCTCCATTGGACTCGCCCATATCTTGAGTTCCTGAGCCGCAGTCTTCACCTATATTGACCTCACCGATACCTTGCGGTTCCTGAGGTGCGGTCTTACCCTACATTGGGCTCTCCTATACCTTGAAGTTCCTGCGACACGGTGTTAACCTACATTGAGCTTACTAATACCTTGAGTTCCTGAGACACAGTCTTCACCTACTTTGACCTCGCTCATACCTTGCGGTTCCTCAGGCACAGTCTTCTCTACATTGGGCTCCCCAATACCTTGCGGTTCCTGTGACACAGTCTTAACCTCCATTGTGCTCACCGATCCCTTGGGATGTCTTTTTCCTTCCACCCTCCCCGGTGCCGCAGGTCTCTCGGAAGGGCTGTACTCAGATCGCTCCGCCCTGGTGCGTGGATGACTCCCGCTCCGGGTCGGTCCTATGGCTAGACACGTTCTCTTATCAGACCACTCCCTTTCTTACTGCAATCTGCCTGACGTCCTTCAACGGTGTCTTTGGCTTTGCTGAGCGGGACCCTTTAGGCCTCTCCACTTCAGTTGGGAATGTTTTTGTTACGGGCCTCACGGGGCCCGTTCCGCCCTAGGGTGGGCTCTATCCTCCTCTAGGTCGGGCCTATGCTTTGCCTCTATTTTTTACCCACGGACGCTCCCACCTCTGCTGTGATGCTCGACCATTCAGTTGGGACGCTTGGATGTACATCTCTGATGTTTTTACCCAGGGAGGCTCCCGCGTCGGCTATCGTGCTCGACGATTCTTTTGGGACTTTTGGATGTTCCTGGCCTTTCACCTTTACTGGTACCTACGGGCCTCTGACGTTTGGCTACCCTACGCCCGCTCCTCCCTGGTGCGGCGACTCCGCTCTGGTGCGGACGATACGCTCTGGAGCGGTGCCTGTCTTTTTCTTTCCGTGGATGCTTCCATGTCGGCTGTCCTGCTAGTCTATTCTGACGGAACTCTTGGGTGTTTTCCCTTTCACCCTTCCTGATGCCTCAAGCCTCTCCCGTCCGACTGCACAACGTCTGCCCCGCCCTAGAGCGGCCATTCCCGCTCTTGGCCAGTTCTCTTCCATACTTCTCCTGGCACCATCCCGGTTCCTCACCTGTCCTGTGCCGCTCTCCACTCTGGAGCGGAGCTTCCTTTCTGCTCCAGAGCGGAGCGGGCCGTTCGGGCCCCCTCCACTCTGGGTCGGTTCTCGGTGGCCTTTGCCTTGCCTCTGGATGGGCCCTCCGTTGCTGTCATTCATCTTACTACTGTTGCAGTCCTTCATCTTACTACTGGCTCCGTCTCGCTCCCTTGCCTCCCTCAGCTAGGTCATTCGTCTTCCTACTGGCACCTTCTCGCTCCATTGCCTCCCTCGGCCTCCTGGGCCGCTCCTGCAGCGTGCAACGCTCTATGCTCTGGTGCGCAGCTTCCATTCCGCTCCGGGGCGGCGAGGGCCCTTCCTCCTACATTCCGCTCCAGAGCGGATTTCCGCCCCGGAGCGGAGGGGACCATTCTGGACCACTCCACTCTGGGTCGGTGCTAGGGTGCTTTGCTTTACCTCTGGATAGGGACTCAGTTGCGGTGGTTCACGGCCTTCTCCTTTTTATCAGACTGTGATATCTACTGATATCCACTCTACTCTGATGGTAGAGTGGGGAAGAGGCGTCTTCTCCTCTTCAGTGCCTTTACCCTTTGGGTATTCTTATTATCCTCTTCCATTATTAGGCTTTCATGCCTTCCTTCTGGGGATTTGCACCTGCCCCTTGGTCTTTTCTGACCGGGTTTTTTTCGGGGTTCTTGCTCTTGCTGGTTCGCCTGGTCTCTCCCTGACCCTCCGCGTGGGGGGTCACTCTTCACCCCTCGCCTCGCACAGGGGGGGGGGGGGGGGGGATACTCACTTTCATGAAAGGTACTCCATTTTCGAGGTGTAGTGAGCACTTTTGTGCGTCCTTCGGCCCTTGTGCCTGTTACTTTTCGGGAGTTTTCTTCCAGTATTTGTGCACCCATGAATTATCCTCCTGTATGGCCCTCCGTTCGAAGGGTCCCCCTTTTTCGTCCTTTCCTTCCTACACGAGGGAAGGGGGTATTCTCCTGTCACGGTTTTACCGGTTTTTCACATTATTGTGCTTACCCACGATTCCTGGGCTTCCTACATGGGACGGCAGTATCTTTTTCCTTTCCGATTGCGAGGAGGTTAGCACTTCCTTCCTGCGCACACCATGGGTGTGTCCGTCCTGCCATGCCCGTTGGACGTAGGGAGTGTCCTCCCCTTATCTCATGCTACAGCCGCGATGGTTTTCACCCTCGGAGGTATGGATCGTGGCTCGTGGATATTGTCCTTTGTGTCTCGTCCTCCTTACCCGGACACGGATGGGGCGAGGTCTCGCCTCTGCACTATGTAGTCGAGAATTGCTCTCTATGTCATGGCCCACTTCCATTGGATTCCACACTTCGTACGACGGAGGGGTACGCGCCATGCGTCCCCTTACCTCTGCTGTCTCCGTGGCGCCAGGCCGCCTTTCCTCCTGTGCCTCGTTCGGGCGTCCTCGCGGTTTCCGAGGACGCCGAAACGACGGTGTGACGTCGCTCTCCTTCCCCATATCGCCGACGATTCCCGCCTCCTCCGCCCGGTTCCTGTCATGCATGTGGCTCTGGATGAGGCTCAGGGGCCCGTCACTCTGCATGCAACCTCCCTGCCCGGGCCTGCCGCCCTATGGGCGGATGCTCTGTCGAAAGGACAGGGCGCCCGGGTAGTATGGTATTCCCAACACACCATGTTCGACGACCTAGCGGCCTCCTGGAGTGTTCCACAGGTGGCCTGTGTTCCTGTACCGCTGGATTACTCCTCCGGCGGAGGTACCGGTCGCGTTCAGCAAGGACTGGCGCAGGTGGCGGTCGGTTTCTGTGTGTTCCACCAACCGCCGCCCTTTTTGATGTGCAACGTCCTCCACAGGCTGAGAGGGTACCAGTGCTTCGTTTGGTTGTCGCGCCCATCCGGCCGGCCCAAGCCTGGTCCGCTCGGCTGAAGCGGTGGTACCCGAGTCCAGTTCCCCTAGCGATCTCCGATTTCCTCTTGGTATTGATTGGTGTCCTAGGGACCTCGTACGCCTTCACATCGTAGATGTTGTGAGGCAGGGTGGATGCCTAAGTTTAGTCGATCTTTGTATGTCAAATCCTCTCCGCTGGATTCATTTTACATGGCAGACTTACGGATCTCACTGATGCGGTTTTCCTTCTTGGATCCCTACCCATCACGGACGCGACCGTCGGTGGCGTTCGTGTTTCACTACCTCCATTGGTTCATATTGAGTAGCGTCCCAACATCTGCACCACTCTTCCGATCCGCCTGTCGGCCATTCGGGTACCGTTTGAGACTTTCACGGGGTTGGTCGTTCCTCCCTAGGACTTGGGTTCTTTTTGCGATCCTGCTTTATGCTTCGTCCGACGCCGCGTCAGCTTCCTCCTCAGTGGTTTCTGGCGGAGGCTCTCCGACTGCTCTCGTCTGCCTCTTACGCTCATTACCCCACGCCTGAACACTTCCGTGACATGACGTTGTTCTTTATGGCTTTGGCGACGGGTGCGGGAGTCCTCGGCGATGACTGCCAGGTCTAGGGACCGACATTCCTTACATCGTTCTCCCGTCCTTGAGTCAGTTACTTTGGCTCCGTCTGTTCGTTTGGTTGCTACAACCGTACGCGACACTCCCGTTTTTATGCTTTTCCTGTACCAGCTTTCAAACATGGTAGGGTTCATCATCCGTTATGCCCGGTTCACACCCTGCATCCGTATGTGTACTCGACCAGGCCAGTGTCGGGGTTGCCTTTACGGGTGGCGCCTACGACCTGTAGGAGACTAGGTCGACGTGCTGTGGGACTTCGCCTGTGTCGGTAGTTTCGGGCCAGTCCCCCTTACGTTCTGGACGCAGCTCATGTTGTCCGTTCGTACGCTGCTGCGTTCAGATTTTACATAATCTTTCTCGACCGACCGTTTCCAACACGGGGCTTTGGTCTTCCCCCACCATGTTTGTCTCCTCCTCTCTGGCCATGTCCACAGGCAGGCCGGGACGTCCTTGTCGTGCGTTGGGCCAGCAGGTTCACTCAGGGTCTACCTGCAGCGTTCCTTCTGTCTCTTATCCTTCTCCCTTCTTGTTCTTCTTTCATTGGGGGAGGGGGGGGGGGGGATTGCACTATACCCATACTTGCGCCTAAGTTAAAGGATTAATAACTAGGTTAAGATTTTGATGTCATTTCTCGTCTTAAAGTATACTACGTTCTGTTGGTAGGTCTTGGCCTCATACCACTGAACTTTTCTCATGGCTTTCAGTGCTGGTCACTGTGTATGCTCATGTCTTTTCTCGTCGCCCCCTGTACGGTCCTCCTCTTCGACGTATGTCAGTATTTCCTCGTTCCATTCTGGGTCTTCCTGTCTTCATCCAGAAGGGGGAAGGGGGGGAGCATCCTGGACTTCATATTTTATGATGAAATGCAGCATTCTTTGTCTTAGGTTAGTTATCCCATGGCATAAGACTTGACTGTACTTGACCTCTCTTGATATGCACCTGTCAGTACACTCTTTCTATAAACTCTCTTGTCTGGTGATGGGCTGGTCTATCAGAGTGAGAACTGAGCGATCTCTGCCATACCCATAGCTTACTCTGACTGTTCCTTTTACTTATATATTTTCTAGATCTCAAGTGACGGCGTCTCTTCCGTGGATTGACCTCCCAATCTACCAAGATTGGAAGCCAAAGCGTCACATTTTTCCCTTGCCCTTCAACTTTCTCTTCATAATTGCTGAGGGGCACAGGGCCTTGGGTGGGGCTTTGGTTTCCCGGCGTTTCCGCACCCTCCTCAGCTCCCCGCCATGGAGTGGCTTCGGTCACCCAGGCTTTATTGTGGTCGGCAGGGAGGGTTCTGTGGGGGCGCTCGGATATGGCCTTGGCCGTGCTCGGAGCCTTGGGGCTGTTCGGCCAGGCAGCTTGGGGAACAACAACAACAACAACAACTCTCTTGTTTAAGTCGGTCTTTCCGTGGTCCTGATATTTCCTAAGGGCTACAGTTTGTGTTTTCAGCTTGTATGTCCGCCTCCAATTTGTTACTCTAGCTCTACGTTGGAACGTAGAGGCTACTACTAAATTGGGAGGTTTAACGACCCTCCCAATACCAAATGAGGTAAACCTCCTATTTGGTCGTAGCCTCGGAGTATCCAACGTCATAGTATCCCGCCCTCGCGCCGTACCCCTGCCCATCCAATCTTGTCTCTTGTAACTTGATACCGGGAATGCCCAATGAACCCTGTCGGGTAGTGGGGTGGATCCGTCAAGACGGCTGAAGGAGCCAGATAGGATGGCCTAAAATCCTGGAATTTTCTCTTCTTTCTCATCAATATTTTCTTATTTTCCTTTTCAAATAGTGGCCTCCAAAGCATGTACAACATACCTAGTAGAGAGAGTAAGGTGCTACTCTAGATGTTATCGTTTTATCGCGCTAGTGATTTCGATAATTGCCCGCTCTAGAGCGGAGCAAAATTATACGATAAGTATATAGCTCTACGTTGGATACTCCGAGGCTACGACCAAATAGGAGGTTTACCTCATTTGGTATTGGGAGGGTCGTTAAACCTCCCAATTTGGCCATTTGTACACATATTTAGCTCTATAAAGAGGGACCCTCGTTTATCCGTAAATTTTGCTTATCCAAAATTTCAAAAGACTCATGATTTTTGGATAAAAGGGAGTTTACTGTATATATATATATATATATATATATATATATATTATGTAATAATTACAGACTGATCTTCAGCACAATGATTAGCATGCTTGATTTATGACTTAGAATTGAATTCTAATTTGGTACAAATATTTGGGAAAGTCTTCTTACACCATATAATGTGGAGCATATGCTCCAGGAGGACCCTTGTAAATCATGTATAGAATGTAATATATTTTGGAAATTGTAAAGTCTATACAGTCGACGCACGATTTAACGGACCCCGATACAACGGATTTCGGATTTAACGGACTCTGTCCGTAGCCGGACAATGGACCCAGCAAGGTGACTGGACGACTCGGCCCATGGGACAACTCGGCTCGGACAGCTCGGCCCACTTTTGGACAACTTGGCCACGACGGCGAGACAACTCGGCCCATTATTTGAGACAGCTCGGCCCCATGTTTTGCTATGGGGCAATTTGACGAGCCCAGTCAGGATTAGGATGGGGAGAGCTAAGTGGAGGGTTTATGGGTGAGGCCATGTATGCAGCACCAAATCCTGTCCTCTGCGTATGCACGGCCTTTTCCCTAATATTTGTATTATGTTATTTAGGCTCAACTGTTAGGTTAATTTAAGTTAAGTTAGGTTAGGTTAGGTTGAGATAATATAATAGTAGGCTATAAAGGCAAAACAAAATCGTGCCAAGAGGCCAAAGATTCTCACGCATGCGCAGAGGACATGATTTGCAGGATTTGGTGCTGCATACATGGCCTCCCGTTTATGGCGTGTGTGTAATGTGGGCGAAATGTTCGTTTATTGTATAATTATGTCATAGGCTAGTTCTCTCGATTCATAATGTGTAGGTTAGGTTAGGTTAGGTTAGGTTAGGTTAATTAAGAGTTGTCTCGTAATTAACACGGGGCCGAGCTGTCTCGTTTTTACTGGGCCGAGCTGTCTCGCCGTGGGCCGAGCTGTCCTGGCCGAGCTGTCCCGTGGGCCGAGTAGTCTAGCATTCACCCAGCAACGGACAAAGTCCGTTGCTCGAAAAAAAAGTTGGAGCAAAGTCCGTTGCTCTATCTATTTATCTCTCTAATGCACCTACCTAAATCCCTTATACATTAACATAACTATGTCTTATTTGGACTTTTTGTAATCTTTGAATCATTTCTAATGTGATGGAATTGAAAAATATAATATCCTTCCAGCACATAGATAAATAATAAATAAGATAGTCAACAAAATATTTCAACTCTCCCCTCCGTGGGAGCAGAGACAGAAGATTTATGTTTGATAGATTTTTTGTTTTGTTTTTTTCCCTTGATATACACACTTTCTATCTATCTATCTCTCTAATTCATCTACCTAAATCCCTTATACATTAACATAACTATGTCTTATTTGGACTTTTTGTAATCTTTGAATCATTTCTAATGTGATGGAATTGAAAAATATAATATCCTTCCAGCACATAGATAAACAATAAATAAGATAGTCAAAAAAATAAACAATAAATAAGATAGTCAAAAAATAGTTCAACCCTCCCCTCCGTCTAGGCGCCGAGCTTCCGAGACGGGAGATTTACGTTTGATCGATTTTTTTTTTTTTTTTTTCCCACGGTATACACAAAATGATGGGGAAATATTATAACATGTTTTTAATTGACATTTGTGTCGTTTTAGCTGATTATGAGTTGGTGGAAAAAAATGTCTTTAATTCTATCATATCGGAAATGATTCACAGATTATATAGAGACCAAATAACATACACTTTTAAGTGTGTTTAATAGTTTTGCATTATCAAAAGGCTTATCAACATTATCACAGTAACGGGGGTCGTCGGGGTTGAGGCCGGGACGGGGAGCGGCGGGGATATCCTTCCTTTTTTTTTTTTTTTTTTTTTTCCCCATGTGAAATTTATAATATCAATGACAAATACCACCTTTACTATGTTTTCAGGGACAGTACAGCACAATGTGTCCCTCAAAAAAAAAAAAAAAAAAAAAAAAAAAAAAACGAAATACGAAGGCAATTTTCCAACTACGGACTTTTTCCAGCAACGGACTCGGTCTCCCCCCTATTAGTCCGTTAAATCGAGCGTCGACTGTATATTTAGTAGTAGCCTCTACGTCTCCAACATAGAGCTATATACTTATCGTATAATTCCGTTCCGCTCTGGAGCGGGAAATTATCGTAATCACTAGCACGATTAAATCGATAACATCTAGAGTAGCACCTTACTCTCTCTACTAGGTATGTTGTACACACTTTTGAGGCTACTATTTTGAAGTAAAATGAAAATATTGATGAGAAAGAAAAGAGAAAATTGTAGAACATTGTCCATCCTATCTGGCTCCTTAAGCCGCTGTCACGGGTCCACCGCACAACCCGACCGGGCTTATTAGATCATCCTTTTCGCGCTACACTCACTGACAACACGCTTTTTTCTGGTGCTCTGTGTTTGTGCCTACCACGCCTGTCACCTCCCCTTTGGGGGAGTTGTGGGCCTTATTTAAGGTCCCTGTGATTCTAGACAGATGATCCGTGCTGTAGGCAAACTAAAAATGGGCTCAAATGTGTTTTTCTTGGAGTGTAGCCTCGAAACTGGAGGTTACTTAATTTTTTGCCATCTGCGCATGCGTCGCCACTTGGGCGACACTCGTTCAATTGGGCTTTGCCTTTTGTATTTCTCACTTGCGGTGGCTTTCGTTTTGTCTTTAGTAAGATTCTTGTCATTAAAGTGTTTTGTCACTGCCTTCATTTTCCTCAAGTACCGTGTAGGCTAACTTTCGTTTTTAGCCTAGCCTCGAAGGGGGGCGTTTTGGTTTACGACTCTGCGGCCTCCTCAATCTGGCATAATCTGCCCCTGTATTGTTAGGCGGCCCCAGTGCTCTGTCTACCTGACGCTTCGGTCACTTGTTGCTTCCCCTCATCAAGGGTACGGTACCTGGTGGCTCCCTGTAATTTCATATATTACTGACTCAGGTACCGAATAGGCTAACTTCAGTTTTTTAGCCTAGCCTATTCAAATGGCTCCTGTACCGATCGGCTAACTTCCATTTTTAGCCTAGCCTAAAAGGGGGGCGTTTTGGTTTCCAACTCTGCGGCCTCCTCAATCTGGCATACTCTGCCCCTGTATTGTTGGGCGGCCCCAGTGCTCTGTCTACCTGACGCTTCGGTCACTTGTTACTTCCACTCATCAAGGGTACTACAGTAACTGGTGACTTCCTGTAATTTCATATATTACTGGCTCTGGTACCGTATATGCTAACTTCCGTTTTGGCCTAGCCGACGGGGGGGGGGGGTTGGGGGTTTCGATTTCACCACTGTGGCAACCTCAATCTGGCATACACTGCTCTCTTTTGATTGTCGGCCCCAGTGCACTGTCTCCCTGGATACAGTCCGACAAAACCGCGAACGTAGCCCGTTCTGATGTGTTTTTGTCCGACAGTTTTTGTTCTGTCTACTGCCCCTCCTACGGTATTGGTTGTGTCCCTAATCAAGGGTACAGTACCTGGTGGCGCCCTGTAATTTCATATATTACTGGCTCCAGAACCTATTAGGCTAACTTTAACTTTCGTTTTTGCCTAGCCTAGGGGGGGGGGGGGGGGCGTTTGGATTTCAACACTGTGGCAACCTCAATCTGGCTTATGCTCGACTTTTGATTGACGACCCCGGTGCTCTGTCTCCCTGGTTACAGTCCCACAAAACCGCGGACGTAGCCCGTTCTGATGAGTTTTTTGTCTGACAGTTTTTGTTCTGTCTCCTGCCCCTCTTACGGTCGTGCTTTGATTACCCACAGGCTCTCCCGTGCCTGTTGTGACTTGAGGAGCGTTACCTTTGGGCCCATCCGCTTTTGGAAGGGATTTTTCTGTTACTGGCCTTCCACCTTCATGGGTGCCGCAGGCCTCTCAGACACGTACCGATGGGTTTCCGCCCTGGGTCGGGAACTCCCCGTTCTTGGTCGGACCTTTCATTTACGGTCCCATGGTCTCACTGGGCCCCTCCTCTCTAGAACGGGGCTTTCCGTTCTATGTCGGGGGGTCTGTTTTCACACTGACTGATACCCACAGACGCTCCCACGTCTGCTGTGACTTGCCAGGCTACCTTTCCAGGGTCCTCGGCTTAAGGTGGGGCCCCTCTGGGCCTCTCCTCTCTTGGACGGGACTTTTCACTCACGCCCTACTGACGTCTCATACCACTTCCCGCGCCAGAACGGGCGAGTCCGTATACGACTTCGCCCTGGGACGATCCCGCCCGCCTTGGAACGCGGACGTTCCCGCTCGATGTCGGTACTTTTCCGCTCTCGAACGGACGTTGCCGTTTACGGTTGCGCTACTCTTGACTCAGTTTAGGCTTAGACTGGTAGTCCTGCAGTTCCATTAAGTCGTATTTTTACGCTCTTCTCCTTGTTTCCCTGACTGTGCTTTCTGTCCTACAGGCCCTCTTCACTGGTACCGGCCTTGAGGTATTAGTCTCCATTATATTTTGGGGTGGGGTTTCCTTCAGTACTTCAGGGGGTTGAGCCTACCCCTTGTTTTTTTCTGCCCTGGGGTTTGGGGCTCTTTGAAATGTTGGAGGTTCGCCTATGGACTGCCTGTTCCTCCTTTTGGAGGGTTCTCTTCGGCTTTAACTTCCGGGGGAACATGGGGAGGGGGCGGGGGGGGGGGCACTCTCCTTCATTGGAAGGGACTCCTGTCTCCAGGCCTCATGAGAGCTTTTAGGCTACTCCCTGACCTGGTGCCTGTAGCCTATTCTGTAATCTCTGATCTATATTTTGTGCATGACCTCATGACTGATGCTCCTGCCTGGCCTCCCGTTTCGGGGGCACTCTTTGGCCATCACCTTCTTCAGGATTCATCGACTTTCAGTGTTTTTTTCATGGTGCTTCCGAACAGGCTTTCGTCTTGTCACTGCCATTGCCATACATGCGTGCCTTACCATGGCCTTTATTTTCATGGTGCTTACAAACAGGCTTTATTCTTGTTACTATCGATGACATACATGCATGCCTTACCATGGCATCACAGGGTTCACAGGGTTTTTTTCTTCTGGTCCCTGTGTAGTATGTCTACTTCGCTCTGCTCTCGCCACTGGTGTCCTCACCTGGTGGTGGGTTCCACCCATCCTCCATTCGTCCTACATCCTACCTTCCGCTCCAGAGCGGATTTCCGCCCCCGAGCGGAGCGGCCCGTTCTGGTGCACTCCTCTCTGGGTCGGTGCTAGTAGGGTGCTTTGCTTTGCCTCTGTATAGGGACTCAGTTGCAGTGGTTCACGGACTTCTCCTTTTCATCAGACTGTGCTCCCACTCTACTCTACAACCAGCCTACTCTGTTCCACAAGGATGGCACTCATCTAAACCCTGTGGATTCAGCACGCATGGGTCGTCTCCTACACGAAGCAGTCCGCAGCCATGGATCAAAAAACGCCATCTGAGAAGAAGCAGCAGTGACATAAATCATCCAACGCCAAGCAAAAAACAGAGGCAACCGAGGACCACCAGCGATAAGGACCGAGGATAGCCATGAACATAAATGTAGATCCGACAAGAACCAAAAATATTATTAAAGAGCGTTCCGTGAGTTCTAAAATAACAAATTTAAAGGTTTTCTATGCAAACGCTCGTAGCATACGCAATAAATTTTCAGATTTAGAGGAGCTAGTGTTTACAGAAAATTATGTGATTGGCATAACAGAATCTTGGCTCAATACAGAAGATAGAGACTTTTTAGCAGAGTATTCACTTCCCGGTTATGTAATGTTTGAGAAAAGCCGAATAAATCGAAATGGAGGTGGCGTTTTACTTTATATCAAAGAAAGTCTTAACCCTACCCTCTTGTCAAAACCTCAAATTGTGAACGTCGACACATCTTTTGTGCTAATAAAGAATAATAAAGGTACTAAAATAATACTTGCATTAATATACAGACCTCCAGCTCAATCAGTGCAAACTGATTGAGAAATTTACGAACAAATTGCAGATGTAAGTAACTCACAAGATACCGTAATTTTGGCGACTTTAATTTACCTGTGACCAAGTGGGGCGATACTCTTACTTCACACTCCGGACATGACTTGTATACGAACTTGCAAGAGAGTTCGCTTTATCAATTTGTTCGAACGCCGACCCGTGGTAATAACGTTCTTGACATTGTACTTGCAACAAAAGAAGAATTGATAGAGAATTTGAATGTTGGTGATGAATTCAGTAACAGCGACCATCGTACGATAACTTTCACTTTAAAGTTTACTAGTAACGAACCAAATAGTAGCATCGAAAAAGTCCCTAATTTCAAGAAAGCAAACTTCCATAAACTTAGAGCTATGTTTAAAGAAACTGACTGGAGCTTTTTAATTAACAATAACGACATAAATACATCTTGGAAGTTATTCGAAACCACTTACCTAAAAGCAGTGCAAGACTGCATACCATCGAAAATACGGCGTCCAGGCCATAATAATAAGCCCAAATGGTGGAATAAAGATATTTCAAACTGCCTGCTTGCTAAAAAATTTGCTAATGATAGATTAAAATCCTCACAAAATGACGAAGAACGGTGAAATTTGTAGAGCTACGACGCAAAGCCAAAAAGTTAATTAAGCAAAGTAAAAAGACCTTAGAGTTACATATTGCGAATCAAACTAAAACAAACCCGAAAGAATTCTATAGTTATATCAGAAAGAAAAAGTAGTTACTTCAACTGTTGGACCGTTAGTCGATGAAAATGGAGAATACACCAAAGACGAAGTACAAATGAGTAATGCCCTCGATACCTTCTTTGCATCAGTTTTTACAACAGAAGACCTCAGTGATATCCCTACACCATCGCCGATTCAGATTGATAATTCAGATGTTCTAAGCAATATCACCGTTACAGAGAGAGAAGTATTGAATTGTTTAGATAAACTCAAGGTAAATAAAACGCCTGGACCTGATACAATCTCGCCTAGAGTTCTAAAGGAAGCTAAGGATAAGCTCTCCAAACCACTGACATTACTATTCAATAAATCCTTGCAGTCCTTAAATCCTTGCCTGATCAGTGGAAGCTAGCCAACATAACACCGATATTCAAAAAAAGGCAGCAAATCCCTACCCAGTAACTATCGTCCAATTAGCTTAACCTCAGTTGTATGTAAAATGCTAGAAACGGTCATACGAGACAGACTCGTAAATCACTTAGAGGAAAATAACATACTTAAAGATACTCAACACGGCTTTCGTAAAAAAACGTTCCTGTTTAACAAACCTCTTAGACTTCTTCCACGATATCCTCAACCTCTACGATGAGAGTAAAGCTGTAGATATTATATACCTTGATTTTCAAAAGGCCTTTGACAAAGTTCCCCACAAACGTTTACTGCTAAAACTAAAAGCGCATGGAATACAAGACGGTGTGTTGAAATGGATAGAAAATTGGCTCAGCAACAGAAAGCAAAGAGTAGTCATAAACGGTAAGGAATCTAAATGGACCAATGTAAGTAGCGGGGTACCCCAGGGATTGGTACTAGGACCAATTCTCTTTCTAATTTACATCAACGACATAGATGAGGGTTTCACCTGTACAATCTCAAAATTTGCTGACGATACAAAAATTGCAAATAGCGTACTCTCAAAAGAACAAGTTGACGATATGCAACACAATCTAGATAAATTGTCATGTTGGGCCCAAATTTGGCAAATGAGTTTCAATGCGGATAAATGTAAAGTACTACATATCGGATACCTAAATGAGAAAGCAAACTATTTGATGAATGGCACTCAGCTTAAGAATGTAAACAGAGAAACCGATCTGGGAGTAACAATATCGAGTAACCTAAAACCGAGTCAACAATGTTCAGAAGTTGTTAAGAAGGCAAACAAAATAATTGGCTTTATAGGCAGGTCATTTGAGCATAAATCCAAAGAAGTTATCCTAACCCTTTACAATTCCTTAGTCCGCCCTCTTCTGGAATACTGCGTTCAATCTGGTGCCCTTATTACCAAAAAGATATAAACAAGCTAGAACGAGTTCAACGTAGAGTTACCAAAATGATACCTAGCCTAAAGAACAAACCATACGAAGAGCGTCTTAGAGAATTAAATCTATTTCCTTTAACCCAGCGGAGATTAAGAGGTGACTTAATTCAAGTGTTCAAAATCATCAAAGGCATCGACAATATGAACTGTAGTAAGTACTTCACTATCGACCAATCTAATTACACGCTGGGAAACGGTTTCAAAATTATTGGTAAATCTTTTAACTCGCACGAATCTAAGAATTTCTTCTTCAATCGAGTTGTCAACTTGTGGAATGGGCTTCCCCGAAACGTTATAGACTGCATCACCGTTGATTCATTTAAACTCCGCCTAGACAAATATCTCGCATCAAACCCGCGACTGACTGCGTTTGTAAATGAATAACTTTATTTTATCCCCCCCTCAGTTACTAACCCATCTGTCCTCTACTAACTTCCTAATCCTGCCACGGACATTAGTTCCAGGGCAGTAATTCCCTTTCCAATGTTCCCTTACCCACTCTAAACCACTGTTTGGACACTTGATCCTCAGTGTTTTGGAGGACAAGCAACCTAGAAGGGTCACTAGATATGTTGTTGCTTGATTTCCTTTGTACTCTGATGGTACCCTTGGGCGTCTTCTTCTCTTCAGTACCTTCAACCTTTGGGTATTCTTCTTATCCTCATCAATTATAAGGCTTTTGATGCCTTCCTTCTGGGGACTTGCACAAGGTTCTTTGCACTTGCTGGTACTCCTGGTCTCTCCCTGACCCTCCGCATGGGGGGGGGGGTCCCTCTTCACCCCTCACCACGCACAAGGGGGGGGGGGAGGCTACTCACTTTCATGAAAGGTGCTCCATCTGCAGGGTGTAGTGACCACTTGTGTGCGCCTTTCTGCCCTTGTGCCTGTTCTTTTTCAGGAGTTTCTTCAAATTTTTTAGTGCATCCTACCATGCATTATACTCCTGTATAGCCCTCATTTCGAAGGGCCCCCCTTTTTCGTCCTTCCCTTCCTCAACAGGGGAAGGGGGTACTCTCCTATCAAGGATTCAAGGGTTTTTACCGATATTGTGCTTGCACACATTTCATGTGCTTCATACATGGGACATCAGTATCTTTTCCTTTCCAATTGCAATGTGGATGTCACTTCCTCCTTGCGCACGCCAGAGGTGTGCACGTCAGATGTCTACAAGGCGCCAGATCGCCTTTCCTCCAAGTGCCTCGTTCGGGCGTCCTTGCTGTTTCCGAGGACTCCGAAACGGAGGTGTGTCGTCGCTCTCCTTCACTGTCCCGCCGACGATCTCCGACTCCTCTGTCCGGTTCAGGCCATCCATGTGGCTCCGCCCAAGGCTCAGGAGGCCACCTCTGACCGGTTTTGCCTCCATCCGCACCATGCTTATGAACATGGCGGTATTCTTGGGACGCTCTACTACCGTCCCTCCAATTTTACCTGTGGTAACTCTTTGTGGCCCACCTGCCTTCTTCCCCTGCTCTGCCTGGGGCGCTTCATAGATGGGCCATCGGTATATTTTTCCTTTCCGATTGCGGTGAGGATGTCATTTCCTCCCTGCGCACACCATGGGGGTTGCCGTCCTGCCATGCCCGTTTGGACATGGAGAGTCCTACCCATGTCTCATGCTCCAACTGCGATGGGTTTAACCCTCGGAGGTGTAGACCGTGTCTCGTCGATCTTGACCTTTGGGTCTCGTCCTACGTTCCCGGACGCTGTAGAGGCACGGTCTCGCCTCAGCGCTACATGATCGGGGTTTCGGTCTCTATGACAAGGACCACCTCCAGCGGTTTCCGCGCTTCATAGACGAAGGGGTGCGTGCCCTGCTTCCCCTTCCCTCTGCTGTCTCCCAGGCGCCAGACCGCCTTTCCCCCGGTGCCTCGTTCGGACGTCCCTACTGTTTCCGAGGACGCCGAGACGTAGGGGAGACGCCGCTCTACTTCACCACATCGCCGACGGTCTCCGGCTCCACGCCGCCCTGTCTCTTCCCCTGTACGATCTCCAGGCATGCTTACGTACTGGGCGGTGTTCTTGGGGCACTCCACTGCCATCCCTCCTGTTTTAACCGTGGTCCCTCCTCTTCCACCTTTTTTGGTGGCCCACCTGCCTACGTCGCCTGCTCTACCTGTGGTTGCTGCTCTGGTTGTCCATCCTCCCGCTCGCTCCCAGGCAGCATCGACTTCTTTTGTCATGCTTCCTCAGTGTGGCCTGGGGCTGGTTGGTCAGCCTGTCCACGTTCCGTCCATCGGGACGTTTCAGATCCCTAGCGAACGTCGCTTCCCTTCCCTTTCCGGGAAGCCGTCATCGTGGTGGGAACTTGGCGGCATCCCGCCCGGGGCGAGCTCTTACACATGCACAAGGGGTGCGCCCGGTGCCTGCGAGTTGGCAGGTGCTGCTCTACGCCTTTGGGCACTTTCGGGATTTTGGCCCTGGACGGCCTGGTACCAGGGGTGGACGTCAGGGCTCATCCTGGGAGGGCGGGTCTCTAATTTTACTTCCCGTCCTCAGGGTTCCCCTCTGGGTCTCCCAGGTTCTGGTCAGCCTTTGCTCGACACGACGTCCATGTCGACGCGCCCACTCTGTCGGCCTCGTATGAGTTTCAGTAGTGTCATTCAATAGTTTATCTTTTACTGTTCCTTGTGGCTGACGGAAGACGTCGACTTCGGGGTTCGGTCGGAGATGGGTTCTTCACCACTCCCTCCGGTCGGCTGCTCCTCCGTGTCGAGCCTCGTCATGACTTCATCCGGGGTATCACCTCCATGTTGGGCCTGGTTCTTTGCCCCTACGTTATCTTTCTGAACGTATGCCACGATCCTTCACACCACCAGAGAAGGGTGCCCTGGAACGGGTTCACAAGCTCTGGCGGCGCCCTGCTCGCATGCTCTCCGCCCTCTTCAAGCGACTGCCCTTAGCTCGGCTTCCCCTCAGGCTTATTGTAGCCCGACCGACTATAGGGTGCTCGGGAAGGGTGGGGACCAATTCGGGGGAGTGTGACTGCAGCTCGCCATAGCCTCCGTCGGCGACCTTCAGTGTCCCTTCCATGGGGCTGCGCGTTGTAGCCAGTCTCTGTGGTTTTCCTTCGGTACACTGGCGCCGGCTGAGATCCGCACGTCGCTGTTGCTTTCTGTGCTCCCTCCGGAGGGGCTCTTCTCTGCCCCTGCATGGCAGGGGTCTTCCCTCTTTGCTGCTGCGGGGCTCTTCGCTCCCCGTCCACCTGGGGTGTCACGAACCTCCTCAACCGCTTCCTCTTCGTTGAGGTCGGCAGCCCGGCTCGTAACGAGGCCGCCAGTCTCGGGGCCCCTACCGGCTCTTGCGTCCCCACTCTCGGTTTAGCTTCGCCGTTCGTGGGGACGCTGGGTAATACGGCGGGGTCGGTCCACGTTTCCACTCCGATAGACCTGCATGTCATCGGCCTGTCTCCCCAGACTTCGCCTAGGTTATTCTGTCCATGCACGTGGATGGGATTCTTCGGGAAGTCTCTCCTCTCCAGCGGGGCTTCCTATCGCATGTCTTTCTGGTCTCCGTGACGGACAGCGAGGTGTTGTGGCCGGTGGTCGACCTGTCGTGCCTCGTATTGATGTCTCTCATTATGTCACGTTCGGCGGTTTGCCCTTCGGTCTCCATGTCGCACCTCGTGTCTTTACGACCCTCGTCGGACAGGCCTTGCCTCCCCTGCTCGATCAGGGTCTTCCGCTCCTCTTTTTCCTTGGTGGGTGGGATCTTCTCCGCGGACTCTCCCACACACTGTGTCCACGACACTCTCCTTGTTCCTCCTCGTCCCTCGGTTCGGTTTACTAGTCACCGTTCCCGAGTCTTGCCTTCCACCGTCACCCGATGTGCCATGGGCGGGCCTCGACTGGGACGGGACGAGCGCGACTGTCGCCCAGAGTCAGGTGACTGCGTCGTACTTTCGTTCTTCAGGACCTGGTGGGGTCCCTGTTTTACCACGCACACCTTTACACCGTCACACTGTGTGCAACCTCCCTACCCGGGACTGCCAACCTATGGGTGGTTGCTCTGTCGATGGGACGGAGCACCCGGGTAGTATGGTCTTTCCAACACATCGTATTCGGTGTGTTTCCGCCACCCGCCGCCCTTTTTGGTGTGCAAAGTCCTCCACTGACAGAGTGGGTACATGGACTTCGTTTGGTTGTTCACTTCCATCTGGCCGGCACAAGCCTGGTCCTCTCAGCTGTGGCGGTGGCGCCCGAGTCCTGTTCCCCTATCGTTCCCCGATTTCCACTTGGGATCGATTGGTGGCCTAAGGCCCTCGTTGGCCTTCACATCGTGGATGTTTGTGAGGTAGGGTGGCTGCCGAAGTTTAGTCGATCTTTGACTGTCAAATCCTCTCCACTGGACACATTCTCAGTGGCAGATTTCCGTCTCTCACTGGCGCAGTTTTCTTTCTGGGATAACCAACATTTCACGGACACGCCCATCGGTGGCGTTCGTGTTTCCCTACCTCATTTGGTTATTTTTGAGACGCGTCCCAACATATGCACCACGCTTAGGACCCGCCTGTCGGCCATTCGGGTACCGTTTGAGTCTTTCACGGGGTTGGTCGTTCCTCGCAAGGGATTGGATTTCCTCATGCGGGCCTGCTTTGGGCTTAGGCCAACCCCGCGTCAGATTCCTCCTCAGTGGTCTCTGGCGGAGGCTCTCTCACTGCTCTCGTCTGCCTCTTACACTATTTACCCCGCGCCTGAACACTTCCATGCCATGACACTGTTCCTTCTGGCTTTTGGTGAAGGAGTCTCGGAGATGGCTGCCTTGTCTAGGACCCGGCATTGCTTACGATTTTCTTCCGTCCTTGGGTCTGTTACTTTGGCTCCGTCTGTTGGTTTTGTAGCTACAACCGTACGCAACACTCCAGTTTTTAAGCTTTTTCCTGTACCAGCTTTCAACCTTGGTAGGGTTCGTCATCCGTTATGCCCGGTTCAAACCCTGCTTCCATATGTGTACTCGGCCAGGCCAGTGTCGGGGTTGACATTACGGGTGGCGCCTACGACCGGTAGGAGGCTAGGTCGACGTGCTGTGGGACTTCGCCTGTGTCGGATTCTTCGGGCCAGTAACCTAGGCGTTCAGGGCACTGCTCATGACGTCCGTTCGTACGATGTTACGTTGGGGTTTTTCCTCTTTCTCGACCGAAAATTGCCGACACAGGGCTTTGGTCTTCCCCCACCACGTTTGTCTCCTCCTCTCTGTCCATGTCCATGGGCAGACCAGGACGTCCTTGTAGTGCGTTGGGCCAGCAGGTTCCCTCAGGGTCTACCTGCAGGGTTCCTTCTGTCTCTTGTCCTTCTCCTGTCCTGTTCTTCCCTTATTGGGGGAGGGGGGGAGGGAAGGGTATTGCACTATACCCATACTTGCACCTAAGTTAAAGATTAATAACTGGGTTAAGATTTTGATATACTTTCTAGTCGTAAGTATACTACCTTCTTTCGGTATGTCTTGTCCTCATACCATTGAAATATTCTCTTATGGCTTTTAGTGCTTGTCACTGCCACTGCTCATGTAGTTTCTCGTCCCATCCTGTACAGTACTCCTATTCGGCGTATGTCGGTATTTACTCGTTACAGTATGGGTCGTCCTGCTTTCTTCTGGAAGGTGGGGGGGGGGGGGGAAGGAGGGGGGGTGTCCTGGAATTTATATTCATCATTATGAAATGCATCATTCTTTGTCTTAGGCTACATTATCTTATGGAATAAGACTTGACTGTACTTGACCTCTCTTGATATGCACCTGTCAGTACACTCTTTCTATAAACTCTCTTGTTTAAGTCGGTCTTTCCATGGTCCTGATATTTCCTAAGGGCTAAGTTTGTGTTTTTTCGCTTGGATGTCCGCCTCCAATTTGGTACTCTAGCTCTACGTTGGAGACGTAGAGGCTACTACTAAATTGGGAGATTTGACACTCTCCCAATACCAAAGAAGGAAAACCTTCTATTTGGTAGGTAGCCTCGGAGTATCCAACGTCATAGTATCCCGCCCTCACACCGTACCCCTGCCCATCCAATCTTGTCTAATTAACTTGATACCTGGATGATCTAATAAGCCGGGTCGGGTTGTGCGGTGGACCCGTGACAGCGGCTTAAGGAGCCAGATAGGATGGACAATATTCTACAATTTTCTCTTTTCTTTCTCATCAATATTTTCATTTTACTCCAAAATAGTAGCCTCAAAAGTGTGTACAATGTACCTAGTAGAGAGAGTAAGGTGCTACTCTAGATGTTATCGATTTAATCGCGCTAGTGATTACGATAATTGCCCGCTCCAGAGCAGAACGGAATTATACGATAAATATATAGCTCTACGTTGGATACTCCGAGGCTACCTACCAAATAGAAAGTTTTCCTTCTTTGGTATTGGGAGAATGTCAAACCTCCCAATATTACCTCTCTGACAGGGCGGGTGCCCAACCCCGAAAGGGGTTGAAATAGGGGAGCTATCCCCCCGCCAAAGGCGGCTTTCTAGGACCTTTCCTAGCTGATGCTGAGAGGAATGGGTTCTAGTCATGTGGTGATGAGCTGGTCTATCAGAGTGAGAACTGAGCGATCTCTGCCATACCCATAGCTTACTCTAACTGTTCCTTTTACTTATATATTTTCTAGATCTCAAGTGACGGCATCTCTTCCGTGGATTGACCTCCCAATCTACCAAGATTGGAAGCCAAAGCGTCTGTCGGGAATAGTGTGATGATCCCGACAGTTTTGAGTCCAATTGGGTATTTGAATTTGGCGGTAGCCTATTGTTTAGCAAGTACGATTTCGGCTAGTTCTTTATGTACCATAGTTTATTATTAAGTGTAGGTTAAATATCAACTGTAATGCATAAATATTTACATCAGCTCTAGATGTATCATGAAACCAAATCATAGGTTATAATTATTATGAGCCGGCAGTCATTATGTAACTTCGCCAAGCGATAGGACGCCGGCGGTCAGTCTCTCAAAATCAACCATAAGATCAACAGCCCCCCCCCCCCCCTCCCGGCTCTGACTCAATATATAATTCACCATGTGCTACCAATATTAATCTATATCACCAGTCCTACATCACCAGTCTTCTAAGGTAAGTTCATTGTATCGATATTGTATTATGTGAACATTTCTACATGTCATGCAAATGAATTAGCCGTGTGTCTACGAAGACTGGAGTCCACCCATTGAATTCTTGGTAATTATTATATAACTATTTGTTGGGATTATTTCACGTACCAGTGAGTTAGAATATTAACCTATCTATTAAATTCCCTACAAATATATGGTCCTTCGTGCCCTAGTGCTTAGTATTTTGCCTTAATGGCATTTGTTTGCTTCCGTTCGCTTCAGGTATTGCAAATGGCTGCCGCCTCGAACTTTGTTGGGCCGACTGCCCTTTCACTAGTTTATTAGCCTAGCTTTATCCTCGAGTTTTGTTTCAGGGTGGCGCCGTCTCATTAGTTTTTAGGGGCTAGTATCCCGTTTTTTTGGATGTTGTGCTCCTTACCATTCTTGGAGGGTTGTTGGGCTAGTGCTAGGTGTGAGGATATTTCGTTGGTTACCTTTTCGCGCGGTTGAGCTAGGCTAGGCCTGCAAGTGTCTGTGTCTCTTCATTTCGCTTTGGTGGTAGGCCTATGGTGTTTTTTATGTTTTGTCGTTGTGAGACTCATGATTAATTTTGCTGGTGGGGAGGGTTCTCATGTGACTCATTTAATTAAATATTATAGCCTAGTTGCCTAATTACGGTCATGAGGTTCGGTCTCTGTTGATTCCTAAGCGATTGACAGCCAGTCAGACATCATGATTGTGACATGGGCAGCTGGGCTAGGCCTAATATATTCTACTAGTGACTAGTCAGGTCTTTTCATTTACCCTTCTTTCTCTAGCCCTAGTTTGTTTCTGCTATTTGTCTATCAAGGCTCAATTAATTCATCATACTGCAGCTAGTAATGACAGTTTCCAAATTGGGAGTGGCAATGCTATTGCCACATAATTTAAATTAATTTGTGTAACTAGTTTGCTTTGTAGTTTAGAGAGTTGATAGCCTAGATTAAGACCTTAACGATGACAGATTTAAAGAAACTTAAGATTTTAAAGAGAGGGATGAAGGGAAGTTTGAATAAATGCTTAAGAGATCTTGATGATTTTCTAGAAAGTGCCTCGGCTGATCAGATAAAGGGCAAGAATGCTACTGTAACTAAATCACTAGCCACCTTTGATAGTTATGCTCAGCAGGTATATGGTTTGTTGTCAAGTCCTGAAGATGTGGAAGAAGAAATGTCAGCAGATCTGGAGTATATTGAAGATGTTGATACAGCCTTAGCCAGATTAGCTTCAACTCAAGAATCACACCCTGTTAAGGATACCGGTAATCCAAAAGTAACTGGTTTTAACCTTCCAAAGCTTACTTTGCCTACCTTTTCTGGGGATCCAACTACCTGGACTGGATTTTGGGATATATTTGAGTGTTCCGTTCATCGGAATAAGACCCTTACATCCATCCAAAGATTTACTTATCTCCGTGGACAGTTGAAAGGAGAGGCATTGAAGCTGATAGAGGGGTACAAGCTAGAAGCTATGAGTCTGCAGTGGAGCTCTTGAAAAGAACTTATGGGCGAGAGGAAGTAATAAAGACAGCGTTAATAACAAAATTCTTCGCTCTAGATCCTCCATCGTATGATGTGACCGAGTTAAAGGAGTACTATGCCTCTTTTGAGAGCCTCCTCCGGTCAATGGAGACGATGGCCATCACGAAGGAGGAAATCTACAGTGTAAACATCTTGAGCAAGGTACCCTCTCCCCTTAAGGAAATAATTAGACGGCAATTAAGCGACACTCCACTGGACTTAGAAGCGTTGGTGCAGAAATTCCAGACCGAGGTCTTCAATATGGAGAGTACTGGACACTACCGACAAGTGGAGATGTCGCCATCCACTGCAGCTTTCCCGGTACAAACATCTCCTAAACAGAAGAGGACGATCACATCAAGTTGCAAGTTGTGTAGTGTACACGGTCATCCATGGTACCACTGTCCTAAGTATCCTAAGGCTACACAGAAAATTGGCAAGGCTAAATCACTTCATTTATGTACCAGTTGTCTGGCAAGAGACCACTTCAACAGTACTTGCACCAATTCCTACATCAAACCCTGTAAGTATTGCAAAGGGAAACATTGGTTTTCCCTTTGTACCCAGTCTGATCGGCACGACGGCAAAGAAAAAGAGAGAACAGCCAAAGAGTCACATGATAAAATAAAAGCGAGAGTAATAAAATATCTGCTATGTCCATTGCTTCTAGAGTGTCAAATGCTTCCTACTATAATGCTGCCAGTGGTGGGGAGTAATAATAAGCATGTAATGATGCGTACCTTACTCGGCCAGTGCTCACAGAGGTCATTCGTTCTGCGGTCATCATTGCCACAGCTCAAGTGTACCAGCAAGGGTCAAGAGAATTTGCATCTCCATGGTTTCACTGGTGAAGTAGATTCCAGTGACTACGATATAGTGGAGATTTCATATGTCTATAGAAGGAAGGTATGTCCCATCAAGGCTGTTGTGGTCGACAAACTTCCTAGTTTCTATGTGGCATCAGAGATTCAACCACAATTGAAATATCTCAGAAGCAAGGGTTTTAAACTGGCTGATGATCAACTCTCTGCTAACAATGGAATTATGCTACTGGTCGGAGCTGATTATTACTACGACCTGGTTCACCCTGGATATCGGCGGGTAGATAAGCTGATATTGCTCCCCACCATACAAGGGTATGCCATTTCTGGATCCTATGCAATTTCATCTCAAGACACAAAGGTGGAAGTAGTTACGGTCCTTAAAGTAGCAGTAAGCCCCATAGACAAATACGTAAGGTCTACTGTACCTGATAATCCATGCACTGATATAGATAAGCTATGGGACTTAGATAATATTGGAATTGACCCACATGAACTTGATCGGGAGTCCAAGCTAGCGTTGAGCTCGTACGAAGAAACTGTGACGTATGACTCGGGCAGGAGTCAGTATGTGGTAAGGCTCCCTTGGAATGACAATAAGAGTAAATTACCTACAAATTTCCATCTAGCACTTCGTAGATTATGTGGCCTTCAGAAGCAGTTTGTCAAGGATCCAAATTATTGCGAGACTTATGCGGCAGTACTAAACGAGCAGGTACAACGTGAATTTGTTGAAAGAGTAGATCCCAGTGAGTATGGGGATAACATTCATTACCTTGCTCACCATGGGATAAAAAAGGACAGTTCCACCACTCCTGTTCGTATCGTATATGACTGCTCAGCTAAATCCAGTGATCGCTCCTATAGCATGAATGATTGTCTGTACACGGGTCCATCCCTGGTCTCTGATCTCGCGCAAATTATGTTACGCTTCAGATGTCCTAAATTTGCATGGGTTGCCGATATTGAGAAGGCCTTCCTGATGCTTCAACTCCATCGTGAAGACAGGGACTCGACAAGATTTTTATGGCCAAGGGACCCAATGGATCTAGATTTAGAGTATCTGGTCTACAGATTCAGAATCGTCTTATTCGGAGCGACCTGTTCCCAGTTCCTTCTCAACGCTACTATCTTGCGACATCTTGAGGAGGCTGGACTAGATCCTGACTTCAAGAATGAGATCAAGCGGGGGATCTATGTGGACAATCTTCAAGGCACTGGAGACGATGAAGATTTATTGCTCAAGAGATGCTGGGAGATCCGCGATATATTTGCCAAGGCTCATTTATATTTGAGAGAATGGACCACTAATAGTGATCTTATGAAAGGTCAATTTGCTTCTGACGGTGTAGCTACTGAGGTGAAGTTTTTAGGCCACAAATGGGACACTACCACAGATTGTATTTCCTTCTGTCACAGTGAGATTATGACCAAGCGCAACTGCTTAAGCTTGTCTGCGAGGTTGTTTGATCCCCTAGGCTATTTGCTGCCTGTAACTATTCGTGCTCGTATGTTTTTACAGCAACTGTGGCGGCTAAAACTAGATTGGGACACACCACTCCCGACTGAGCTACAAGATACTTGGCGGTTAATTCGGTCGGACCTTTCCACATGTTGCAAGGTCCAACTTGATCGTCAGGTTATTAGTGGTCAACGGGTGGATCTACATGCCTTTGCTGATGCCAATAATAGTGCGTATGGTACTGCCACATACTTATGCAATGGTAGTGAAGCAAAACTGGCTATCGCAAAGGCCAAAGTAGCCCCTATTAAGAAAATTACAGTTCCTAAATTAGAACTTACTGCGTTGCTTCTGTCTGCTCGTCTAATAAAGTTTACACTGGATGCTAATACAGATATCTATCTATCTATCTATTGCCTGACGCCGTGATCCCCGAAGGGGTGGCCACGAACGAACCGCCCCCATGCACCTCTGTCCCCAGTCAGTCGACGACCCTCCCCCCAACCAGCACCGCCTTCGTTCATGTACTTCCTCACTCCATCCTTCCACCTCTCCCCCTCTGTCCCTCCACCTCGCTCTCGTACACCCTCTTAGTCATTCTCTCGCTTTCCATACGTTCCATATGGCCGAACCATCTCAAGTTGTTCCTTTTCACACTTTCCAGCACATCTACCTCCACACCACACCTCCTTCTTACTTCCTCATTAGTCTGTCTATCCCTCCATGTAACTCCGCACGCACTCCTTAAGTAATTCATTTCCACTGCTCTCACTCTTGGTCTGAGTCTCTCAACCAACGTCCATGCTTCGCTTCCGTAAGTCAGTGTCGGGATTACCACACTGTCATGCAAGGACTTCTTCACTTCCATACTGACCACCCTATTTCTTGTTACTGCTTTTACCGTTCCTACAACCCTCTTCCCCTGTTGTACCCTCTCCCGCACCTCTTCATCCATAGTCCCATCTTTACTCAACACACTGCCCAGATACTTAAAAGAGTTGACGATCTCCATAGCCTGACCGTTCAGCTTCACCTCACACTCTGTGACTTCACCCCTTTCGAAGACCATAACCTTGCTCTTCCCCGTATTTACCTTCAAATTCCGTTTTTCGCACACTGTTCCAAACTCATTTACCAGACCCTGCAACTCCCATTCATTATCACTCATCAGAACTGTATCATCCGCAAACAGCAGTATAGGTAGCTTCCACTCAATTCCTTCCCTTTTCAGCGATACACCAACATCCACTGCTCTTGATAGTATTTCTTTCATGACTCCATCCATATATACAGTAAACAACCACGGGGACATCACACACCCCTGTTTCAAACCAACATTCAGGTCAAAGAACTCGCTCTGCTCACTCTCCACACGTACTGCCGCCTTTGCACCCTCATACTGCCGCCTTTGCACCCTCATACATACTCTTCACTGCTTTCAGCAACTTGCCCTCTACTCCGTATATTCTAAGTACTTTCCACAAACCTTCTCTATCCACTGTCATAGGCCTTCTCCAAGTCCATAAAGGCAACATACACCTTTTGTTTCTTCTCCAGATACTTCTCCACAACAGGGTAAAAATCTGATCTACACATCCTCTTCCCTTCCTAAAACCTCCCTGCTCGTCGCCTATCCATTTCTCCGTTCTCACTCTCACTCTCTCAATCACTACCCTACTGTATACCTTCCCTACTACGCTTAGAAGACTTATTCCTCGGTGGTTACCACACACTCCTCTTTCCCCTTTGCCCTTATATAGGGGGACTATTATGCCAGTCTTCCAGTCATCGGGTGCACTCCCCTTCTCCCATGCTAGTTTGCACATTTTCCATACCCATTCTATCACTATCTCACCACCATACCTCAACATTTCCCCACACACACTCCATCTGTTCCTGGTGCTTTCCCCAACTTCACTCTTTTCATGGCTTCCCACACTTCTGACCTCCTGATCCCCACCTCCTCCTTCACTACTTCTCTTCTTCTCCCTCCCATACCATATCCAGCTATGTTTGCTGGCTCTTCATTCCTTACATTTAGCAACTCACTGAAGTACTCCTCCATCTTTCGACTCTCTCTTGCTTCTCGGCTAGCATTCTCCCATTCTTATCTTTCACACCCTTACTGTTTCCCTTGCTACCTTCCCTAACTTTCTTGACTTCTTTCCAGAACAGTTTCTTACTCTCCCTCCATTTTACACTCAGATTCCTTCCAAATTCCTCATCTACTCTTATCTTACTTTCCTTCACTACTCTCTTCACCACCCTCTTACTCTCCACGTACCTCGCTCGTTTCTGTCTCTCGGAATCTTCATTCCCTGTACTACCCAACCAATCTCTATATGCTTTCTTCTTTTCTTCCACAGCTATTCTTACCTCTTCTGTCCACCATGCTGTACCTTTCACTCCCCTCCCTCTTCTCCTCACTCCACACACCTCACATGCTGCACAGATCTCATCCTTAAACACCTTGCTCATCTCCTCCACTTCCTCCATAACTTCCAGGTCGAACCCACCTAGTCGTCTTTCCACTGTTCTCCTGTACTCCTCCCGGACTTCCTCCTCCTGCAACCTCTCCACCCTCCTCACCATTCCACCCTCCTCTCGCCTCCCTCCCGCTCTCCTCACCCACTTCTTTTGTAATACAGACATACTACAGATTAATGATGTCTATGTCTGGAGCGACAGTCAAATAGCACTTTCTTGTGTACACCGCCAGAAGGTGTTACCGGTTTATGTTTCCAATCGCACTGATTAGATACATAACTTAGTTCCTACAGCTAAATTTCGCTATGTGAGCACCAAGGATAACCCCAGTGACGTAATTTCCCGGGGGATCTCGGTGCAACAGTTGATGTCATCCTCTATTTGGTGGCAAGGACCTACATGGCTTACATCTCCAACTGAGTAGCCTCAGGATTTCAGGGAATGCATATCTGATCCATCAAGTCGGCCCCAAGATAAGGTGTTAAGTAGTTCGACTGTGAGTACTACACATCAGGGTAACAAGTTGGTAGAGTGGGAACGTTACGGCAGCTATGATCAAGTAATACGGGTATTTGCATGGATATACCGTTTCATTAACAACATGAGAAGTCGGGCTCACGGGTCTTTCCTTAATGAAGATTCGAAGCATATCAGACTCCATGAATTGAGATCAGCAGAAGCGAAAATAATGTGTTTAGTACAAAAGGAATCATATCCTACTGAACAAGGAGTCAAAGGCCAAACCCTCGAACTTAATGAGGCAGCTAGGACTATATATGGAAGGAGGCATAATTAAGTGTAGAGGCAGGATCCAGAAGGCGGACATTATTGATTCTGCGAAATATCCTGTTCTCCTTAGCTCCTCTCATTTGATTACCAAACTGTTGATTCGCAAATGCCATGGGATCTGCCTAAATTTTGGCGTAAATTATGTTCTGGCTTATATGCGACAACGTTGGTGGATCCCTAAGATGCGACAAGCGATTAAGGGGATCCACAATAGCTGTACTATCTGTAAAAGATTACAGGGTAAGCCTTACTCCCCAGTTGATCTACCTCCTTTACCTGAGTTCAGGGTACAAAGGACTGAACCATTTCAGGTAACCGGGGTAGACTATACGGGAGCGATTCAAATTAGGAATCGCCCGGTAATATCGCTAAGGTATATGCCGTACTCTTCACATGTGCGGTAACCAGAGCGATTCACATTGAATTGATTGACGACTTATCCAGTGAGGGGTTTTTACATACTCTAAGGCGCTTTGCAGGTCGCAACGGTTTCCCTCAAATGATTCTGAGCGATAATGCGACTTGTTCTGTCGGGGCATCCAAATTTCTCAAGGATATAATGGATGACCCGCAGGTTGTGTCTACCTCACTGGAAAGAGTTGTCAGTGGAAATTTATACCAGCACGTGCACCATGGTTCGGGGCGATTTGGAAGAGGACAATAGGAATTGTCAAGTCTGCCATGAAGAAGGTATTAGGGAGGGCCCTGGTCAACAAAAGGGAGTTGCAAACAGTCTTGACAGAGATTGAGATGTCAGTCAACAACAGGGCCCTTGAACTATACCTCGGCAGATCTTGATGATCCTTTACCCATTACGCCTTCCATGCTAACATGTGGACGAAATCTTAATCCCTTTCCTAGGTCGTCAGTAACCCACGAGGATATACAAGACCCTATGTTCGGGGATGCTGACGCCACACGTCGTCGCTTCCAGCATATGATCAAGGTGTCAGATGGCTTATGGAAAAGGTGGACACAGGAATATTTGCTGTCGCTTCGCGAACGTCACTCGAATGTAATCAAGGGGACGAATCAACGGTGGCCTCATATCGGGGATATCGCATTGATTCATGATGAGCGTCCCAGGTTATATTGGAAGCTTGGTAGGATTGTCAATTTGTTCCAGGGCATTGATGGTCATATTAGGGTTGCTAGATTACAGACTTTGACTGGGATTACTACTCGCCCAGTCGTAAGGTTATACCCCTTGGAGCAGGATGTAGAACTGCCTGATGATACCAGTAACTCTACTGATATACCTCCACAGGGGAGTGCTGGTGACAGTGCTCCTCAGGGTGGAGCAGTTGATAATGAAAAGGATGATCCTTCTCTGGCTTCCAGTGGCGCTCGCCCCAAAAGGAGGGCGGCTATGAGTTCCGTGGATCTTTGGAGATCTAAGATTAACCAAGGTGATCTTTGATATCCTTTTTTTTGTATACAGTATAGCTACTGTATATTGTTTTTGGTGGCGGGCAGTATGTCGGGAATAGTGTGATGATCCCGACAGTTTTGAGTCCAATTGGGTATTTGAATTTGGCGGTAGCCTATTGTATAGCAAGTACGATTTTGGCTAGTTCTTTATGTACTATAGTTTATTATTAAGTGTAGGTTAAATATCAACTGTAATGCATAAATATTTACATCAGCTCTAGATGTATCATGAAACCAAATCATAGGTTATAATTATTATGAGCCGGCAGTCATTATGTAACTTCGCCAAGCGATAGGACGCCGGCGGTCAGTCTCTCAAAATCAACCATAAGATCAACAGCTCCCCCCCCCGGCTCTGACTCAATATATAATTCACCATGTGCTACCAATATTAATCTATATCAACAGTCCTACATCACCAGTCTTCTAAGCTAAGTTCATTGTATCGATATTGTATTATGTGAACATTTCTACATGTCATGCAAATGAATTAGCCGTGTGTCTACGAAGACTGGAGTCCACCCATTGAATTCTTGGTAATTATTATATAACTATTTGTTGGGATTATTTCACGTACCAGTGAGTTAGAATATTAACCTATCTATTAAATTCCCTACAGTGTCACAATTTTCCTTTGCCCCTCAACTTTCTCTTCATAATTGCTGAGGGGCACAGGGCCCTGGGTGGGGCTTTGGTTTCCCGGGCGTTTCCGCACCCTCCTCAACTCCCCGCCATGGAGTGGCTTCGGTCACCCAAGCATTATTGTGGTAGGCAGGGAGGGATCTGTGGTGGCGCTCGGTTATAGCCTTGGCCTTGCTCGGAGCCTTGGGGTTGTTGTTGTTGTTGTTGTTCCCCAGGCTGCCTGGCCGAACAGCCCCAAGGTCCCGAGCAAGGCCAAGGCCGTAGAGCGCCCCCACAAAACCCTCCCTGCTTACCACTAACAAAGCCCGGGTGACCGAAGCCACTCTAAGGCAGGGAGCTGAGGAGGGCGCGGAAACGCCCGGGAAACCAAAGCCCCACCCAAGGCCCTGTGCCCCTCAGCAATTATGAAGGGAAAGTTGAGGGGCAAGGGAAAAATGTGACGCTTTGGCTCCCAATCTGCCAACTTTTAGGTTGGTAGTAGGGAGGTCGATCCACGGAAAAGACGCCGTCACTTGAGATCTAGAAGATATATAAGTAAAAGGAACAGTCAGAGTAAGCTATGGGTATGGCAGAGATCGCTCAGCTCTCACTCTGATAGACCAGCCCATCACCACATGACTAGAACCCAATCCTCTCAGCATCAGCTAGGAAAGGCCCTAGAAAGCCGCCTTTGGCGGGGGGATAACTCCCCTATTTCAACTTCTTTCGGAGTTGGGCACCCGCCCAAGGCAGGCAGTTCGGCCAGGCAGCTTCGGGAACAACAACAACAACAACAAAAACCTCTCTGACTTCATTTCTTCATGTAGATGATGTCTAAAGTAAAGTCAAAGTTTGATACAAGCTTCTCGCAACTTTATTATATGAAACTAAGATAACTTTTTTCAATACTCCTCTGGGATTTTTGCTTGATAATTCTTGCTTTATTAAATAGCTAATGCTTTCCTGTATATTATTTGTTGAAAATATTTATATAAGATGACTTTCTGATTGTCAGTGATGGTTTATTTATTAGTGGCCCCTTCATCATTGACGATGCGCCTTAACGTAGGTAATGGCCAATCTTTGAACTCTAGCTTGCTGTTCAAACTTCCCGCCCGGGGAGAACTCAAATACGATTTCCACACATCGTGAGCGAAACGCTCTTAAAACCACTCACGGACTCGTCCTTATGATGTGGGTACCACTACTAGAAAAACTAGTAAGATAAATAAAGAATAAAAATTAAAATTAAACTTGACCTAGCATTGCGCTTCCCGTGCTTCTGCTCTTTTGGGTACGGCACGCCATCTTGCTCATAGCGGCTGTTCATTCTTAATCTCCTCGGGCCCGCGCAGTGTGGACGTGTGTCCCCGGCACTCCTGCCTAAATCTTTTTTGTCACCTTTCCTTAACACTAGTGAGTCTTTACTCATTTGTCCATGATAGTTCTGAAGTCAGGTTAGATTATCGACTAGGTGTAGGCTGAAGTGTTAAATACGGGCCCTGGAGACTGTTTTTCTGAGTCTAAGCATTCGTGTTAGGTGGTGTTCTTGTTGTGATAAGGCAAGTCGCCCCTCGTGTTTTGATTTATTATCCTAGCCCACTATTAGTTCACTGTGTCATGAGGCTTCCTTTAGGGTGAACTGGAGCCTGTTACTCGGTCCCTTCAGGGTGTGCAACAAGTATGCTTCGTGGGCTAGTGCCGTTGGATTTTCTCACTTAGCTGAGGGGTCCGGCACGTAGCCATACTGCTCTGCAACTTTATCATTGTGTGTTCTACAGGTGGCGGGGTCGACGCTGGATCGCAGGTTTGTGCTATTGACGGAACTCATTGCCAAGTGCTCCCATCTAGTTGGCCTCATTAGGTTGCATATATACAGTATATGGTTAGGGAGTGTTATCATTGATTATTGATTGTTTATGATGTACAGTATAAGCATGCCATGTATGTACACGTTGTTCATCCCTATATATACTGAAGGGTTGGCCCTGGCGGGATTTTTTATGTTTCAAGTAAGACTTAAAATTACATAACAACGTGTCTCAGGGTGTTCCACGTGGTTTCCCCGCCGGGAAACACTCGGAGTTATATTAAAATTAAGTATTTCTCGACTGGTACGGGATTGCAATGAATTTAGTTTGTATTATTTAAGGCATATAGTATGATTCCGGATGTACTAAAACAAATCGGGTTTCTAAGGGTTACGGCTAAGCCTTCCCTCGTAATCGCGTTTTCCGCCGCCAACAAACATCACAAAACAAACGTTCTTTTTGCTTGGGACAGACGAACGTTACGCCGGCTGATATTAAAAAAGTGGGGAGCCACGATCGCCGCGCGAATTACGGCTGAGCCGGGAAACAAACTCACCCATCACGATCTTGTAGCTTCCAGTTAAACTGTTTTGCTTTATCATTGGCGATTTGTCCGCCGGGCTTAGAATCAAAATTCCGTTTTAGCGTTGGTCGCCGGGGTTGATTCTTGCATCACAAGACGAGTTAGGTTAGTGTTATTCACTTGGGTAAGAAGTTAACAAATTTTAGTAGCACATGATCGGCTACACAATACTCAATTTCATTTCTGAGGAATGTTTTTAACGTAAGGGGAATTAAGATTGTTTAAGTGTTATTCAAAACTTTATTCTTTTTTACGTGGAGATATATTTATAATAACTTTTCCAGCCTAGCGTGTCCTTATGAGCATTGATTCTTGGAATTTTCTCTCACACAGGTTTGAAAGTGAGACACCTAAGAAGGTTAATATCTCAGTGGCGGTGGGGAGTGTAATCATGGATAAGAGTATTTACTCTTTCTGTTGGGCTCTGGGCTGTCAAAGTTTAGCAATTATTGGTCACTTACTCTGTGTAAGGTGTGTCCCTTGCCTAGACCGTTCGAGAGGTCTTTGGTTATCAAAATCTTGTCCCAAATGTTCAGCCCTCCGCAGTGCCTTGATTAACCATGAAGATAGTCAATGCAAGACTATCCTACTACACATTAAATCTGAATTTGTAACGTACTGTAAGACAGTTGCTCATAAATCCCTTCAATTGGATGACCAAATTCTTGAGGATTCATTAAAGAGTTCAGTTGTTACTTCACCCCCTCCGGGATCTTCTTCGGATGACACTTCCTCCCGCCACCGAAAGCGACCTAGGACCAAAGATCCGCCGGAGAAACTAGCTTCAGCCAGCCGGCGAGATAGGTCAAGATCACCTTTGCCACAACCCAAGCCCCCGTCAGATGACCAGGCGGCTAAGAGGTCCCGCTCGAACTTTGACTCCGCATTATCCGCCGGGGACAAACCAAAGTCGAGCCGGCATAGGAAGTCCTCCTCATCAAGAAAGAAGGCGGCTAAGGATCCATCAAAATCGGGAAAGAAATCTTCATCTAGGAGCGAGGCATCAAGAGACACATCTAGTTCTGTCTCAGGCTCTTCCCCCCCAATTTACTATTCCCCTTAATCCTGCACCAGAACCTACTATTTTACCTGTGTTAGGGAGGGAAAGAAGTGGCAGTGTAGTTTCTCACCGGCGGGGACATGAGAGCTCCCCAGACCGGCGTTCACCTGTTCAGGAATCCACCATGTTTGAGATCCCAGATTTAAATTTTATTGATCTGTCTGGGCCCGGCAGTTCCGACCAATCACAAACAGATACATACGAAACCGCTGCCCGGGCTGATGAGTCTCGGTCGGAGACTGTACCAGCCCCCTCAGCCCGGTCAACGGGTTCACACTTATACCAACAAGGAGTATATACTGAGGAACTGGCGCCTAGCCAACGACCAGTCTCTCAACTATTTGGAACGCAGGGCTCAGAGATGTCACAGTCCGCGTCCCAGTATGATCAGGATAGTGGGGTTTTTGTAGTAAAGGATCAGTTGCAAGAGCTGTTTGATTTTATGAGGCAGATTAAGAGTGAGCGACAGGCTGTTACCCCAACACCAGTAACCCCGGCGGTGCGGCCTCTTGGGCAAGTGTTAGTGCATCCTCAAGTTACCGTAACTTCTCCTCCCCCTACCCTCACTGTCAACCCCGTGGTTCCGACTCCAGGTACCCCTGCTCTCTTGCAATCTAACTTGAAATTGTTTTCGGAATTGTTACCCCCCCCCCCCCCACTAGACAAGTCCATCCCCAGCAAAAAAGGCCCTATGTCACTCTTGTATGGACCGGATACTTCTTGGTCAGTACGTCACCCTCTGCGCCCCGAGCTTGCACAACCCACGGTTACAGGTGAGTCAACTGTCCCGAGTCACTGGGTTCTAGAGGCAAGTGAAAAGAAGAAATTAAGGGCCAAGAACCAGTTGGGAGAGGCACTTGATGTTGTTATTAAGGCCATCCCAATATATTTCAATCCTGAGTTTTTTGTGTACTCACAATCCCCCGCCTTGCCTCCTACTTCCGCCGGAAAACTGTTTTCGGACTGGACTAAAACTGATGGGATGAATGATTTAAAAGTGTTGCAGGGTTTGACCCCAGAACTAAATTCCATTCCTTTCAGGGACTCTCATGGGGCCTCATTAGTTCATGTTAAGGGAGGGGAGTATGGGCAGTGGGTTGCTTGGGGACATGAGGCCCAGCTGTTTGCCAGCACCATTACCAACAAAAGTAGTCATCAACTTCCGTCAGAAGACAATCATTGGTTTTCTATGCCAGTAGGCAAGGCGGACGGGATTCCCCAACATATTTTTTATTTTATTGGGGCCCCGAAATTATCTTTGTGCCAGTTACCTGAACCATATTGTCCCCCCACACAGGCTCAGATCGACAAAGATTATAAAATGAGACAGAAAGCCTGGAGGCTGGTGTCTCAATACCTTCTCAGCCACCAACTTGGAGCCTCTCTGGCTCGGACGACTGAGTCGGTTAGGGACGCCGGAACCCAGATGGCTCTTTCTCTGACCAGACGCCTCCTCCTCCAAAACTCGATTCAGTCTCTCGGCGACGTCCGGGCAGCTATCTTTGGGGCTGTACGGGTGCGCCAAGATACAAGAGTGTATTTGGTGAGGAGACTTCCGACGGAGATCGGTAGAAGGTTGCTCTTATCCAATATTTTTACATCTACCTTAGTCTCTGCAGAAGCATGGAGAACAGTTACTTTTCTCCTAGACCAACAACCTGCCACCACTACTAAATTCAAGGGTGAGCAGGCAGCTAAACAAAATTTCGGAACTAAGAGTTCCTTTCGTGGTCAGTCACAGTTCAATCAGTCAGCCAAGACTTTCACAACCCCTGCTCATACCGGGGCAACTAAAGGGCGCGGTAACTTCAGGGGTAGAGGGAGGTGGTTGCGGGGCCATCATAGGGGTAAACCCAGTAGCGATGGTAGTAAGACCTCTCATCCCCCCATGCCAAAGTCAGAGTCACATTCCTCCTAAAAAAACTGAGACACACCACAGGGCTCTCTCACTCCCAGTGCCAAGGCAAGGTGAGACGGATCCGAGAGTAGTACTGCCGGACAAGACCAGTCATGTGACTGGCAACCTCCGAGATTATTTCCGGGCATGGCCCCGGCGAACACGGGCAAGGACAGTGGTCCGCAAAGGTCTCTCGTGGCGGTGGTCCCGGCGACCCCGGGACGTTTACGTTTACGTTTCCCCACAGAATTCAATCATGTTTCATTGGAGGTGGGATCCATTATCAAAGAGATGGCACAAAAGCAGATCATAATTCCCAGTCCTACGTCAATGCCAGTGTTCATATCCCGGTTGTTTTTGGTGCCAAAGAGGGACAGTGTTCAGATGATGCCGGTGATCGACCTCTCATATCTCAACACCCACATTCACAATCAGTCATTCAGGATGCTGACAGTGAATCAGATCAGGTTGTCACTCCCACCGCAGGGCTGGATGTGCTCAATAGATCTGAAAGACGCCTATTGGCATGTCCCAATCAACAAACGTTTTCAGAGGTTTCTAGCCTTACGCAACGGGGATCAAACATTTGTCTTTCAAAGAATGCCCTTTGGATTAAATCTAGCACCCAGAGTTTTCACAAAATTAGTTCGACAGGCGTTGCTACCATTGCTCAAACAGGGAATCATGATTTTATGGTACCTAGACGATTGGCTAGTGGTAGCCCAATCCAAGATAATGTGCCTTCATCATGTTCAACTAGTATTAGACCATGTAGAGGCCTTAGGGTTCAGGGTAAACTTAGGAAAGTCCTCTCTCATTCCCACCAAACAAATCCAGTGGGTGGGCCTTATCTGGGATACCGAGTTACTAACTCTGAGTCAGAGTGTGGACAACCGTCAGAGATTTCGCAGGAAACTCTTCCGGTTTCTACATTCTCGGATGACAACGAGGAAGATCTGGGAATCTCTGGTATGCTCACTCAATTGGATACAGCTGACAGTACTGTTAGGTCGTCTGAAGGTCAAAAGAATTATCTTGGAAGGAAACAGGTGTTTTCCACTTTCACCGGCGGAAACACTGAGGACAATTCCAACTTTAATCCACAACCTCCTGGCAGCTTGGGCGAAGCCAGAAGTAATTCACTCCTCCTTGACTTGGACAGCTCCACCTCCGACAGTTTGGGTAGATACAGATGCGTCAGGAACCCTGGGATGGGGTTACCAATCAAACTTAGGCCATCAGGGTCAGGATCGATGGTCAACATCAAATCATCTTCATATCAATACATACATACATACATAACATTTTAAGACTGAGTGTTCCACACATAAGTGAAGTTTCAGTCTCTTGTCCTAATGGCGGCATTCCAGGCAACCCTGTTAAGGGCTGCTTCACTTGTCAAGTTCTTGGATTTGAGATCGGCGCGTATAGTCCGATCCCAGGTTTCCTCGGTCCACCCCTTGGTGCAGCTCCCTCCACAATCACAGACCTGCATTTTTCACCCAATTTTGTTCATCCATTCTCTCCACATGTCCATACCATCCCTGTCTACTTGTACGCATCACCTCGCTAATACTCTTTATACCTAAACGTCTCCTCAGCTCAACATTTGTTGCTAGGAGTTGCTAGTCCCACTATTCTTTTTACAGGAGCACAGCATGAGCCAGGCGGGAAAGTCCCTAGCCTTCAGAATGGACAATTTGACTGCAGTGACATGCATTCAAAAGCAAGGGTCAGTGAGATCACGAGTGTTACAAGGGTTGTCGGAAAAGATATTTAGACTAGCCGCGAGGCTCGGGATTTATCTTCACGTAACGTATCTGCCCGGTGTGGCGAATGTATGGGCGGATGCTCTGTCCCGGAGACAGAGCACTCAAGTAGAATGAGCTCTCAGACAAAACATCTTTCAAAAGTTGATTGCAGAGCCCTACCATCCACAAGTGGACTTGTTCGCGTCAGAGGCAAGCCACAGGCTGCCTCAGTACCTCACACGCCGGAGTCTCACTCCGGCGGGGGGTCCGGACGCATTTCTGGTAGAGTGGAACAAATGGAGCTCCATTTATCTGTTTCCACCTCCAGATGCATCCTTAATGTGCAAAGTAGTTCACAAACTACGGGATCATCGGGGCATGGTCTCGATGATCGCACCCTTGTGGCCGGCTCAAGTGTGGTACAACCAATTGAAGATGTGGTGCGAGAACCGGGTGTCGCTCCTGATCTCGTACTTCCACTTAGAGACAATTGGAAACCTCAAGACCTCGCTGACTTTTGCCTTGTGGATATTCAGAAGGCCAAGTGGCTAGGCCAGTTTGGGGAAACCGTGACTCACAAGTTGATTAATCAGTATGCTCCATCAACCAGACGACAGTACCAATCACACTGGAAGTCATTTACTACCTGGATTGTAGAAACTGGTCAACAGCAGTCCTCAGTGGTGTTTAATTATTTAAATTACCTATTTGATATTCAAAAGTTGTCAGTTGTCACATTAAGGAATCACCTCACAGCAATTAGGACACCATTTTTAGATTTAACTGGTCTGTCTGTACCGGAGGCGGAGGAAAAGGGTTTCATGAGGTCTTGCTTCAAGCTTCACCCTCCTCCTCGTCAACTCACACCCACCTGGTCTCTTGATCTGGCCCTTGAGATGCTTCAGTCCCGTAAATATTGCAAGGATCCTCCCTTTAACCTAATACTTAAAAAGGCAATTTTTCTAATGGCAATGGCTACGGGTGACAGGGTGTCTGAGTTGGCGGCGATGAGTTCGGAGCCAAACTGTCTTAAGATTTTCAAGGCGCAACATGGGTGTACATATTGCTCCTGCTCCTAACTTCATTGCTAAGAATGAACATTCTAATCATGTATTTACAGAGTTCGAAATTCCGGCTCTGAAACAGGGTGACAGGCACCATTTACTGTGTCCAGTGCAGTCACTTATGTTATTTATGCGGGCCACAGGCGGGAGCCCTCTGGGTTTCACGGACAGGTATTCGGTTACAAAAATGCCGGCTAGCTGCGTTATTAGTGGAAGTCATTCGTGAGAGTAATCCCGGCGTGTTGGCAAGATCACACGATATCCGTAAATGGGCGGCATCACTTCAATTCCTCCATAATTACTCCCTAGAATATATTCAGCAGACCCAATTGTGGTCATCAAATCATACATTTCTCACACGTTACCTGTCCATCAATCTGAAACCTTCTCGTACATGTGTAGCATTAAGGCAGAAAGTCTAGTTTTAAGCTAATTTTGTGATGAAAAAGGTTGGGGGGGGAGTATCCTAGCTAAGGACTCTACCTGCCTCTGAAGTGATACAAAATGTAACGAGTATTAAGGTCATGTGATAATCTGTTCCTTAGACTACAGTAAGTCTACTCAGGAAATTTGTATTTTTATGTTAACACTATGGATGCAATAGGGTTTCCAATATACTCAATAATCTTGAGGATTAGGATTAGAGTAAGAGTACAAATATTTTGGTAATACAGTACCTGAGGCCATGAATATGTAGGCCAACATATTAAAAAATTTGGATGATAATGAATGTTTCATTTATCTTGGGATGTATAAGCTAAATGAATAGTTTATTCTTGTGTTACACCAACTGTTCTATCAAACGTAAAGGTGCTAACACCAAAGGCTTCCTTTAAGAAACGCCGCCTGTAACCCTCTTTTATATTTTTCTTTGGTATTAAACTGATCTGATTAGTACGTGTTTATTTGGACCTTATCTGGTTTATTAGTGGTATTCGATGTTCATGATGAATGTCCCCCCTCCAGTCTTGAGAATTCAGGTGCATCGTCAATGATGAAGGGGCCACTAATAAATTATAGGTTTGAGTCCCGAAGGGAAGAAGGAAAACCTAATATTTAGTAGTGGAACCGGAATCATTGACAATTTTAGCCCTCCCTTCCGTCCCCTTCCCATTCATCTGCTACATTTTTGAGTCTCGATATGTCAGATTAAGAATGAACAGCCGCTATGAGCAAGATGGCGTGCCGTACCCAAAAGAGCAGACGCACGGGAAGCGCAATGCTAGGTCAAGTTTAATTTTCATTTTTATTCTTTATTTAGTTTACTAGTTTTTCTAGTAGTCGTACCCACATCATAAGGACGAGTCCGTGAGTGGTTTTAAGAGCGTTTCGCTCACGATGTGTGGCAATCGTATTTGAGTTCTCCCCGGGCGGAAAGTTTGAACAGCAAGCTAGGGTTCAAAGATTGGCCATTACCTACGTTAAGGCGCATCGTCAATGATTCCGGGGCCACTACTAAATATTAGGTTTTCCTTCTTCCCTTCGGGATTGAAACCTATAATAATAATAATAATAAGCATGTTACTTATTTCTCACAAGCGCCAATTTTTCCGCAGAATTCACAGGCGCTCGGGAAAAAACAAAAACAAACAAAAATCGCTTAAATTAATGCAACACAAAACCTATACACATCACCCAGCCACTAGCAGTGGCAAATAGCCTACACCCTATAGCCCTCCATGATGACACCCCTCTTGAGATCATAGCTTCTTTCAAAGAGAAAAGTCTTAAGTTGTCTCTTGAAGCACTTAACAGAACTTAGTTGTCTCATGGTCAGTGGCAGTCTGTTATATAACCTTGGAGCCATGTAAGAGAATGATCTCTCAAAGAAAGATGACTGCTGGAAAGCCCACGGCTCATCAAGACGCAGGGGGTCATCATCATGGCGCACGACTACACCATGGCATGCCGGTGGACGCCTGAGCAGCGCTGCAAGATACCCGGGCTCAACAAATTTGAGGACTTTGAAAGTTACAAGACACAACTTAAATTCTATTCTAGTTTTTATTGGTAACCAGTGCAGTTCGATGTGATAAGAAGTGGTAGGGGTTCCTGGTGGAATTCCAAAAATGAGTCTTGCAGCTTTGTTCAGAACAGATTGTACTGTACTTTCTTTAATATGTAATTTGGAAGACCCACAAATAAGGCATTGCAATAATCAACACGAGAGAATATCAATGAGTGGACCAGTGTCAGAAGGCAACGTCTAGGTATAAACTGCTTCACCCAGTAGAGATTTCTGATGTGTAGGTAGCAACTTTTAACAATCTGATTTACGTGCTCCTTAAAATCCAGTCTTGAGTTCAGATACACTCCCAGATTTCGAACAGTTTACTGGTTGTAGCTGTGAGTCACCCGTATCGATGGAGAGGCATTTACTGCGTCAGTAGCCCTTCTGTTTCCTCGGATGATGAGAATTTCAATTTTGTTATCATCTAGTTTAAGTTTTCTTGTCCTCATCCACTTCTTGATATCGGTCATCAGCATTTCCACCTTCCCCTGTGTATCAGCTATACCTGTGATCTTCACATAAATCTGGGTGTTATCAGCATAGAAATGATAGGTGACACCATGTGCACGAAGCAGAAAAGACAAGCCACTAGTGTATATCGTGAACAGGACAGGACCCAACACTGATTTATGTAACATGGCGTGACAAAAAACGCAGAAAATGCAAACATACATATTTTGAAATATGATAGGATAAAAACTATTGGCTCTACAATAACAATTTCAACAGTAGATATAATAGTAAGCCTTATAATTCTCTCTAACAAAATCAAGGCTCTAGCTTCAATAGCTGCTGACTACTGTAGATACAAAATTTAAACAGTTATTTTTTGTGTGTATCAATTTTTTTTTATTAATAATAATTATTTATTTATTTATTAAGCCGGTAAGTGCGATAAACCTCACGGAAGTATCTGTATAGCGTATGCGATAGGCCTCACGGAAGCAAGGCCATGCGAAACCCCTTCCAAAATGCCCCAGGGGCTTTCAAAACAAAGGAATATGTCATTAGGTGAGACTTCCCCTCTAGTACTTCCTATCATTCATCCACATGTGTCTCAACACCCCCTTCCCCACCTTTTCCCTCCCTCTTCTTCAATTATCGGCTATTTTTCCTCATATTTCCCTCATTTATCAGTTGATTTTCGTCCAAATTATTCTCAGGCAGGCCGGTAAGAAGCATGGAGTCATTTAGAGACCCTCTAGAAGTGTGAGATCTCTCTTGGTTCACTCAGTTGCAAGCCAGACGTTGCATGGGGAGGGTGTGTGACTTTTGGCCGGCCGGCCCAAAATAAGACCGGGCGGCGAAAATATATGTTTCTCACCCCCCAATTGCTGTTCCCACTTCTTTTATCGCTCTTCAAGGTTCAAGCCTACGTCTTTTCTATCATAAATGACCTAGAGCAGTTAGTTCAGCAACCCACCCGTATCCCGGATCGCATCGGAGATCGGCCCAACATTCTTGACTTGTTTCTAACTTCTAACCCATCTTCTTATACTGTCGATCTTTTCTCTCCTTTGGACTCCTCCGACCATAAACTTATCTCTGTCAACTGTCCTATCTCTCCAGTACGGCCCCGATCCTCCTAGCCGGCGGCGCTTGTGGCACTTGGCGCTGCCGACTGGGAGGCTCTCCGGCAGTACTTCTTTGATTTCCCATGGAATGATTCCTGCTTCCGTGGCCGGGGACCCTCGGAGAGTGCTGAACGCATTACCGAGGTAATCCTATCGGCCATGGAAGCATACATTCCATTCTCTTTCTCTCAGACTAATGCTAAAAAATCTTGGTTTACTCACGCCTGTTCTACTGCTGTCCGCAATAAGGAGGAAGCATTCAAACGGTACCGACGCCTTAAAACTCAAGACTCTCATTCTTCCTATGTTTCTGCCCGGAATCAAGCCAAATCTGTTCTTCGACTTGCCAAACACTCTTTCATCAAAAATAAATGCACTGAACTATCCAACTCTAGCTCTTCTCAAGCTTTCTGGCATCTAGCCAAAAACCTCTCTAACAATTTCTCTTCCTCGTCTTTCCCTCCCCTTTCCCATTCTGATGGCACAACCATCACTTCTTCCTCTGACAAAGCTAAACTCTTCACTCAAACTTTTGCTAGAAACTCCACCTTGGATGATTCCGGTGCTATTCCTCCCTCTCCACCCTCCTCTCTCTTACTTATGCCTAATATCCTAATCTCTTCTAAAGATGTACTTTCTACCCTCTCTGGGCTTAATACTAATAAGGCATATGGTCCGGATGGTGTTCCTCCTGTTGTTCTCAAAAACTGTGCTTCCGTGCTGACTCCCTGCCTAGGCAAACTCTTTCGTCTCTGTCTATCCTCTAACGTCTTCCCTTCAAGTTGGAAGTTTGCTCACATTCAACCTGTCCCAAAGAAGGGTGACCGCTCTCAACCCTACAACTATCGTCCAATTGCTCTCATCTCATGTCTTTCTAAAGTTTTTGAAACTATTCTTGCTTCCAAATTTCTTAAGCATTTCTCTTCACATAATCTGCTCTCAGATTGCCAGTATGGCTTCCTTAAGGGTCACTCTACTGGTGATCTTCTTTCATATCTTACTAACTCTTGGTCATCCTCCTTTCGGGACTTCGGTGAGACTTTTTCTATTGCACTAGACATATCGAAGGCCTTCGATAGAGTCTGGCACAAATCTTTAATTTCTAAACTACCCTCCTTCGGTTTCTATCCCTCCATCTGTGCCTTTGTCTCTAATTTCCTCTCCGGCCGTTCCATAGCCGCGGTTGTGGATGGCCATTGTTGACTTCCTCATCCTATAAACTCCGGTGTTCCTCAGGGCTCTGTCCTATCTCCTATTCTCTTTCTAATTTTTATAAATGATCTCCTCAAGTGTACCTCAATTCCCATCCATTCATACGCAGACGACTCAACCTTACACTACTCCATTAGTTTTTCATAACGCCCCAGCCAGCAATCCCTCAACAACAAACGTAATGAAGCCATAGAACTCTTAAATTCTGATCTAAATACTATCTCCAATTGGGGCAGAGAAAACCCTGTTACCTTTAATGCTTCCAAAACCCAACTTCTCCATCTATCTACCCGTAAGGAACTCCCAGCGGACTATCCCTTATTCTTCAACAATACAAAAATCAATCCTTCATCTTCTCTCAATATTCTTGGTGTCTCTTTTTCTTCTGCTCTCAGTTGGAAGGACCATATTACCAGTCTTGCTAAGGCAGCCTCCCAGAAGCTGGGTGTGCTCAACCGCCTTAGGGGGTTCTTTTCCCCTGCACAGCTTCTTGCTCTGTACAGGGGCATAGTGCGTCCTTGTATTGAGTATTGTTCACATGTGTGGGGAGGCTCCTCTCACACCGCTCTCCTAGACAAAGTTGAAAGGAAGGCCTTTCGTATCATTAACTCCCATCCACTCACCAACTCTCTGCAGTCTCTCTCTCTCCGCCGCAATGTTGCATCTCTCTCGCTATTCTATCGCTACTATAATAATCAGTGTTCCTCAGAGCTTTTCCAGTGTATAATACCTCCTTTACGTAGGGCACGTGGTAGCCGACTTGCAACTCAATCCCACCCCTACTCTGTGCAACTCTCCAACCCGAGAGTGAAACGTTACTCTCAGTCTTTCTTCTACTCAACAACTAAGTTCTGGAACTCTCTCCCAGAATCAGTCTTTCCCTCTTCCTATGACTTGAATTGCTTCAAACTCCGTGTATCCAGGCATTTTCTTACAGTAGATCCTCTGGAAAAAGGCAAACTAGGCCTGTGTATCCAGCTCAGTACCAGTACTTGCACTGCTGCGGTCGTTCACGGTGTTGGCGGCGGCGGTAGCAGACGCAAATTTTTTACTATTCTGTATTTTTGCTTTATAATAAAACTTCAAATCTTGTCTTCCCCATGCTTTATCAAGATTACTTTCAAACTCCCTTATTGATTCGGAATCGACTACATACTGGGGCAGTGCGTTCCACTCATTTACCACTCTATCACAAAATGAGTTCTTTGCCTTCTCAAGCCTATTTCTTTCTTTGTAAATTTTCTTGGAGTGTCCTCTCGTTCTTGTTCCCTCCCGCATCAAGAAGATACCTTCACACACATCCTCATTATACTTTCCTGACACTATCTTAAAAGTCTCTATCATATCCCCTCTCTTTCTCCTATATGCCAGTGTCGGAAGCCCCAGTGTCCTCAACCTCTGCTCATAGCCCGCGTTCTTCAACGTTGGTACTAGCTTGCTAGCTCTCCTCTGCACTTTCTCCACTGCTTCTATATCCTTTACCATATATGGAGCCCACACCTGGTTCGCATATTCCAGGTGCGGCCTAACCAGCACTGTATAGAGATTCCTGAAGATTTCTTCGTCAAGTGACACAAATGTCCTCCTTATCAGCCCTACAATTCTATTGGCTTTGTTTATCTTTTCAGCTAAATGTTCCGAGAAATTTAACTTATTGTCTATCACTACTCCTATATCCTTTTCTGCATTCACTTCCTCCATCGCTTCATACATACTGTATCCTACCTTGTCTATCTTGCTTGTCCCAATCCGCATGTACTTGCATTTTTTTGGATGAAAAGGCATTAACCAATGCTCAGACCATCCCTTCATGCCCTCCACATCTCCTTGAAGCAAACCCACATCTTCCTTACTCCTCACTCTTCTATAGGGTAAGACGGGGTAATTTCGCCGCGGCGCTAATAATTTGCATTCAAACGCCGATATCTCCGAAACTATTGCATGGATTTGGCTGCAGTTTGGCTTAGTTTGTAGAGCAGTTTTGGTTTAGGTTGTAGAGCAAGTTTGGTTTAGATTGTATAGCTAGTTTGGCTTAGGTTGTAGATCTAGTTTGGCTTAGGTTTTGTTGCAGTTTCGCGGGGCCTGGAGCCGGGGCTAGCGGCGCATCTGACGGTATGGTCGGGTGTTTGTGGGTGGTTTGTATGTGTGTATGTTTGTTTGAATGTTTGCGTGTGACACAGTGTTGGCAGTAGCCGTTAGCTGCTGCCTGGTACTTTGTACTAGCAACCTACACGCCGCTGACCACACGAGACACGTCCACACCCGCACTAAATACTTCCACACCCATAGGCCTAATAAATACGTCCACACCCACACTACATGTCCACAACTCCACACCCGCACTAGACACGTCCACACCCGCACTAGACACTGGTGCCTAGGCCTACACATGTGACACACCTGCATCTCTGCCCGCCCTGTTCAGTTGTGTGTGTGCGTGTGCAACGTTTTTCTATTGGCATGTTTAGTGTCAGTTTGGGTTTGTGAATGTTTTCATTGCTTTTACCTGCACGCTAGTGTTTTGTCTGGCCATTAATCATATAATGTTATCTAGTTTACTAGCTAGATGATGCGTAAAATAGGTCCAAAATTACCCCACCGGGCGGGGTAATTTCGCCGCGAGAGTGACTTTTTAAATAAATTCAGCAGCAGACCAAAACATTATGTTTTTTTCGTGTTTTGGGCATCTTTAGCAAAAAGGCTGAATGTATAGTTAACAAATTAAAAATTTAAAAATTCCAATTGTGGCAGTGTCTATTCGTCAAAATACGTGATTTTCGGCGAAATTACCCCGTCTTACCCTACAGCTTAGTGTCATCTGCATACAGGTATACCTCACTTCCATTAGTTATAACTTTAGGTAAGTCGTTGATAAATATAACGAACAGTAGTGGTCCCAACACAAATCCCTGAGGTACCCCACTTGTAATTTCCCTCCACCCCGAGCCTATTCCATTCACCAGTACCCTCTGTCTCTGATCTTTCAGGAAGGCTTCTATCCATTTCACACATTTCTCCCCTATACTATAGCTTCTAACTTTCTCTATTAACCTTTTATGTGGGACCTTATCGAAGGCCTTCATAAAATCGCAATATACCACGTCTATTACATCACCATCCTCTAGAATTTGCATCCAATCATCTACCACCTTAATTAGCTGTAGTACCGTCGACCTCCCCGGCAAGAATCCGAACTGTCTCCCACTGAAAAGTTGGTTTGATTTCATATGCTCCATTATTCCTTCTCTAATTACCGTTTCCATTAGTTGTTGTTGTTGTTGTTGTTCCCCAAGCTGCCTGGCCGAACAGCCCCAAGGCCCCGAGTAAGGCCAAGGCCATAAACGAGCGACCCCACAGAACCCTCCCTGCCGACCACAATAAAGCCTGGGTGACCGAAGCCACTCCATGGCGGGGGCTGAGAGGGTGCGTAAACGCCCGGGAAACCAAAGCCCCACCCAGGGCCCTGTGCCCCTCAGCAATTATGAAGAGAAAGTTGAGGGGCAAGGGAATAATGTGACGCTTTAGCTTCCAATCTTGGTAGATTGGGAGGTCAATCCACGGAAGAGACGCCGTCACTCGAGATCTAGAAAATATATAAGTAAAAGGAACAGTCAGAGTAAGCTATGGGTATGGCAGAGATCGCTCAGGTCTCACTCTGATAGACCATTAGTTTACACACAACACTTGTCAAACTGACTGGTCTATAATTACCTGGGTCATTTATCTTTCCCTTCTTAAATACAGCTGTTATGTTCACCTCTCTCCAGTCCATCGGGATTTGTCCTGTATTAAACGATACCTCAAATTACATTTTCAATGGCTCTACCAACATCTCACCTCCTTCCTTTATGATTCTTGGGTGTATCCCATCCGGTCCCGGGGACTTACTTCTGTTCATTTTTTCTATAGCCCTTCTTATTCTAGCATGGGAAAACTCTATTAGTTCTAGTGCCGGTGCCTGTTTGATGGGAATAGTAGGCACTGCATCATCCGACTCCACTGTTAGTACCCCCCCAAAGTATTTCCCCAGCACCTCTGCTTTCTCCTTATCAGTCTCCACTCTACTCCCATCATCCAACTCTGGGTTCCCTACTCTTCTTGTTAACTTTTCCTGAATGTACTTCCAGAATATTTTTGGATTATCCTTCACATTTCTAGCAATCTCTCTCTCCCTCTCCTTCACCCCCCTCCTTGTCTCCCACCTTATTTTATTGTTTATTTGTCTGCGTTCCAGATCCACTTCTTTAGCTTCTATACTAGACCCCCTGTTCTTTTTTAACAATTTTAGTCTTTCCCACAATCGTTTCTTTCTTCTAATCAATGTCCAAAGCTTTCTTTTCATTGGCAATTCTGGGTTCGTTCTTTTCCTCAATTTTGTTTTATCCTTATATTCCCTTACTGGTACACTTTTGGATACAGCATTCTCCAGTTTGACTCTAATTTTCCTCCACATTCCTTCAGCGTCTTCACCGTTCAAGTATTCTCCCCAGTCAATGTCCAAACACCGTCTCGGCAGCTCATAATCTGCTCTATCATACATGTATATTTTTTGATTGCTTCTATTATCCCTCTCTGTTTTAATATTGCAACTTAAGGAGAGCGTCCGGTTCATACTCGTGAAAGTGCTCAAAACGGCAATATTGCGCAACCCGATATATGTCATCATCACCCATCCCTCTGTCTTCAGTTAAAATCCTGAGGCAATATTCCGTCTGGAAGCATGTTATTTCTGGGCTAGTTTAAAGTTTTCGCGGGTCGCGGGTCGCGCAGACGCGTAGAAAATGCATTATGGGTTTCGGATCTGCCAAAAAAAAAAACTAAAACCATGAATTTTTGGTGAAAATATGACGTTCTTAGATATTTTGCCTAACAGTATCTGGTACTCAACCCTGATAACAACGAAGGGTGTGGTGGTGGTGGAGGAGAAAGAGCAGTGTGGTCCAAGTCGCGAGAGAGGTAGGGTGCGGCTGGCCGGCTGGCTTGCAACAGCTCTCGTGCCTTAGTACCTCACGTAAGAAAGTTCACTTGTCGGCACAGTTCTGACGTAACCAAACATGCTACAACAATGTTGCTGGTGTCATTGGAAAGGGCATGAAATTCTCTACAACTCCACGTTGCCATTTTTGTTTATTTCTTTCCCATTTCGACACAGCACCCCGAGACATTTGTCACCTAATTTGTACCTAATTGTAAATGCCCTAATTCTACAATTAGATACAAAATGGAAAAAGTATCAACGTACAATTGAAACTACACCTATTGTTAGTACCCCCAATGCATTAAAACAATCAAGCAACAACATTTAAATGAGATTCTGATTTTACAAAAAGTCATAAATTTACACACTAATTCTCACCTAACTCAAAAAATAATTGTCCTAGAGAATTAAAATTTTGGAAATTTCTTATTGTTAGGTCCCCTATACGTGTACAAAATCTTATGAAATACAGACAAAACCCACTGACACGTTCTAGAGTAAAAGCCGGACGTTCCCCTTAAGCTTATACAGGCATGGTCACTACGACCTATAGGGCTATCCACATTGACATGTTCCACTATATCCTCCTCATTGCTAAAAATCAAATCAAGTACCATCTCTATATCTTGTCATCTCTGTAATATGTTGCGTTAAAAAACAATCTCTCACTTTCTCTATAAACTTGTTTTCCAGGCTACACTGTCCCGCTGGAGTACAGTAGTACAATTTGCCCAGTTGATCCTGGGCAAATTGAAATCTCCAATCAAAATCTTATATTTGTTCTCTCTATTATCTATTTCCTCCATTGCTTTCAGTTTTGGCCCTTGATTTTGGCCCTGTCACTCTTTCAACTATGGGGGAGGCACTCGCTATAAGCAGTTCTGCCTTTTGCCTCCCTCAATCACATAGAAAAAAAAATATATGTTCGTCATATAATTAAAATAAACGCACATGGAGAAGAAATAATGCTTTATATGGTAAATATAACAAATTCTGTCAGTATCGAAGGTAATTTATTTGCATACAAACTACGTTTGTCAACAGGCCATTCTCGCTCTCCTCGGGTTAATGGATTTTGCTCAAATTTGGTCTACATACTTCTCAACATGCACACAAGTAGGCTACCTGTCAAAAAATGAGCATCTTATCTCTAATAGGAAAAAAGTTGCCATCTAAGCGTACCATTGTCCTTCAATGACTTTATTTCTGAATGTGATTGTCAAGGTGATTTTTCTGTAAGAAACAATCATGACTGATCACATTTGATGTTTTTTTTTTCAATCCTGAATGTATTAGTAAATGTTTGGCTAGGTTACTTTTTCGTGCGAAACATTTATCACAACGACTACACTTGAAAGATTTGACTCCTGAGTGTACTAGAAAATGTGAGGTGAGGTGAACCTTCTCTGAGAAACTTTTAGCACAATGATCACACTTGAATGGTTTCACTCCTGAATGTAATAGTATATGTCTGGTGAGGTGACTCTTTCGTGAAAAATCTTTATCACACTGATCACACTTGAATGGTTTTAATCCTGAATGCAATAGTAAATGTTTAGAGAGGTTACTCTTCTCAGAAAAAACTTTATCACATTGATCGCACTTGAATGGTTTCTCTCCTGAATGTACTAATAAATGTCTGATGAGGTCACCATTCCGTGAGAAACATTTATTACATTGCTCACACTCATATGGTTTTACTCCTGAATGTACTAGTAAATGTTGGGTGAGGTTATTTTTCTGTGAGAAACCTTTATCACAATACTCACACTCATATGGTTTTACTCCTGAATGTACTAGTGAATGTCTGGTGAGTTCATCCTTCCGTGAGAAACCTTTATCACAATTATCACACTTGAATGGCTTTACTTCTGAATGTACAAGTAAATGTCTGGTGAGGCTACTCTTCTCTGAGAAACCTTTACCACAGACCTTACACTGATGTTTCTTGTCTTTTTGTTTTAGGGTTCCTGTGTCATGGATATCTTTGTCATAATTGTCATCAGAACTCTCACTTGAATTATTGTCCAGAATTACATCTACACAGTATATGGGTTGAATTGCATCAATCTTTTCTTTTCCACTCTCTAACACTTCCTCAGTTCCTTCAAAGTCTAACCATTCCTTTTCACAGTTATTTTCATTGGTTCCTTCAAATTCCAACCCCTCCTCTTCACATTGTGTTGTCTCTTCACTCTCCAACTTCACAAGTGAACCTTCCCCCAACATCTCCATCATAACTCTTCTAGACCGTAATTGTCTATTGACAGAGTTATAAACAAATTTTAATATGGGATCTAACAAGAATGTTTTACAATTTCAAAAGACTATTCAAAGCCTAAGATCCCATACCAAGATGTGATCATACTATAAAGACCCATTATTACACAACCAATTAATAACGTTGCTTCGTCCTGATGAGTGATTCAGTTGTGAACCTGGAACAAGATCAGTCATTAGTTAACAAGTCATCATCATTGTATTAAACATAAATATTTTAACTTGTGTTGGGAAAGTATAGGCAGTGAATTTTGTTGTTAATTACAGTAAAATATCAACATAATGTAAGGTTTATTTGGATATTACAATATTACAATATTGAGATAAAACATCAGCCACAGTGATAACATGATGGGGCATTGTTGTGGCAAGACTTTGTTGTACTGTGCTGCAGTAAAGACTGTAGCCACCGTGTTATGATTGCTGTGCACTGTGTGCAGTACTGTGATTGTCCCATGGAAGCCACATTCACTGTGGACGGTTGCGGTCTTTAAACCCGTATGTATGTATGTACAGTATACAATTTTTAAAAATATGTTTATTAATATCTGTAACTTTATACCTACACTGAAACTTGATTAAATATATATTAGATTCTGAGATACAATGTCAAAGTAAGGGTACTTGTAAGAGAAAAGTTTGCCTCTTGTCTGCTAGCTCAATCTTCCACACCTCATAGAAATAATGGTATATAGTATGCCTTGCAATTGGTGTAACTGATATATAGATACTGGTAAATAAATAAATAAATAAACAATTAAATATATATAGATATATATATATATATATATATATACAGTCAGGACGCCCAATACGCGATTCCACAATTCGCGAAAACCCTAATACACGAGTGACCCCTCGAAAATAACCAAAAACATTAATTACGCGAGGTGGCACCACAATACACGAATCGAGAGCTAAGAAGGGGCCAAATCCGCTATTCCCCCTTGATACGCGAGCACGGTCTACGTTTTGCGAGGCCCAGGCGACGCAGTAGCCGTCTGCGCAGGCCTCTTGGTATGGGCATACGCCTGCCTTCCCTCCCGCTTACCCTCCCTCCCTCCCTCCCACAGTCCCGCTCATAGCCACGCGGAACCAAACGTTTGTAGCGCCTGCCATTCGGTAACGTTTTTCGCCATGCCACGCAAATATAAGAAGATTACACACAAAATGAAGGTGGAAGTGTTGGATCGCAAGAAGAAAGGAGAAGGAAACTGTGCAATAGGCCGTTCTATGGGCTTGTCAGAGTCAACTGTGCGTACGATTTGGTCAGGGAGGGAGAAGCTGGAGAAAATCGTGAAGTCCTACGGTGCGTCCATGTTTGACGATAGGTCCCGGAGCAACAACCCAGCCATGGTTGTCATGGAACGCTATCTGACTGCCTTTGTAACAAGAAATATAGGGAGCAAGTCCCTATTGATGGGCGGTATATAAGGGACCAAGCAAAGGTGCTTTATGCCACTGCTGTCAAGAAGACAAAAACAGGTGAAAATGTAAACTTCAAAGCCTCGAAAGGCTGGCTAAATCGTTTTCTTAAACGTAAAGAACTGAAAAATAGGAAAGTTTCAGGTGAGAGAGGATCCGCAGATCTGGCTGCAGCCAATGAATTTCCAGCAATTTTGAAAACAATACTCGAAGAAGGAAACTATACACGGGACCAGGTCTACAACGTTGACGAGAGTGGCTTGCAGTATAAGTCCATGCCTAAGTCAACCTACCTATCAAAACATTTAAAGCAAGCCAGAGGGAGAAAAATTGACAAGTCCAGATTTACTGTAATGTTTACAATGAATCTTTCCGGCAGTCACAAGATGCGACCAGTAATTGTTCATACCGCTGCCCGCCCTAGATGCTATAAAAACCTACGAGACATGGATGATACAGGCACTTATTGGTATAAAACTGCCAATGGTTGGATGACTAGTGCCATTATGGGAGAGTGGCTACAAAATCATTTTGTGCCTGACGCTCGTATGAAATGCCGGGAATTAGGCCAACCATTCAAAGCACTTTTGTTGATGGACAACGCTCCCTGTCACCCAGAATATCTCAAATTCCTGGATCCGAATGTGCAAATAGTTTTTATGCCACCCAAGACCACCTCCATCATCCAACCATTGGACCAAGAAGTAATTTCGAATGTAAAATTCTTCTATCAAACCCGCCTCTACAACTATCTGCGTGAAAAGACAGAGACAACTGATGAACTTGATGCCATGGAGTTGGAATTAACATCTGAGGAAGAACCAGACCAACCAGAACCAGGACGACCAGAACCAGACCAACCACAACATGAACCAGCACAACCAGAACCACAACGACCAGAACCAGACCAACCAGAACCAGACCAACCACAACATGAACCAGCACAACCAGAACCACAACGACCAGAACCAGACCAACCAGAACCAGACCAACCACAACATGAACCAGCACAACCAGAACCACAACGACCAGAACCAGACCAACCAGAACCAGACCAACCACAACATGAACCAGCACAACCAGAACCACAGCGACCAGAACCAGACCAACCAGAACCAGACCAACCACAACATGAACCAGCACAACCAGAACCACGACGACCAGAACCAGACCAGCACAACCAGACCAACAACATGAACCAGCACAACCAGAACCACGACGACCAGAACCACACCAACCAGGACGACCAACCAGACCAACCACAACATGAACCCGCACAACCAGAACCACTAGAACAAGATCAAATGACTGTAACACGTTTTTGGAAGGCTTTCACTATTAAGCATGCCATTGACTTCCTACTTCTTTCATGGGCTGACATCAATGATGCAACAATAAATCATGCCTGGCGTGAGCTGACGCCTCACCTCTGCGTTGCCAAGGACGATGACCCAAGGATACAGACGGTCCCCCAAGCTGAGGCTGCAACAGTTGAGGCAGCACGCGCTGTGGCAGGTTTCAACGAGGTTTCTCTGGAAGATATTCGTGAGGTGCAGGAAGATGGCAATCAACAGTCTGCAGATGACACAGTGGAACAAATAAATTTAGAAGACGCAGCCCATGAGATGAGAAACCAGCAGCCACAACCTGGACCTGCTTTGCCTGAACTGTCAGTCGGGCATCTCAGTCGGATCTTAGCTGCCGTGGACTGCCTTAAACACAGCTTTATGGCCGAGGAGACCTGCCCACTCAGGACACAAGAAGTCATCCTCAACGTAGACAGGGCATTTAGGTTCTATGCTGATCGCTACAACCAGGAAGTTAACCAGCGAACCCAGACGTTGATGACCAGATTCTTACGCCCCCAACAACAACAGCAACAGGAAGAACGGGATGCCGAACCCCAGCCTTCAACCTCCAATGATACCGACGTGCCTGACGATGAGTTTGACGGGTTCATGAGAGAGGCAGAGATAGAAAGGAGACGCTTGGCACTTCAGAGAGTGAGGGAGGCCCGGGAAGAGTCATCGGAGAGCGAGGATGATCCCGGGGATGGGAACGGGGCCGGGGCAGTGTAGCTGAACTCGCCCCGCCTCGGAAGGGGTTTGCCTCGGAGCCCCCACTCTTCAAGGCTACCTAGCCTATCTACTACTAATTTTAAGGTAAGGTTTCATATTTGTATTCATTGTTGTTCTTATATATAAGATATAGACTGTACTGTAGAGCCAAAAATGTCGAAAATAGGGCCAAAAATTCCGAAAATTGAGAGATGTCACCCATATCTAATTATTCCCATTTAAAGTTAGTTCCACAATACACGAATTCACAATACGCGATGCCTCCTGTCACCCCTATTCTCGCGAATTGGGGGTCCTGACTGTACATAGGGTAAAACGGGGTAATTTCGCCGCGACGCTCATAATTTGCATTCAAACGCCGATATCTCCAAAACTATTGCATGGATTCGGCTGCAGTTTGGCTTAGGTTGTAGAGCAGTTTTGGCTTAGGTTGTAGAGCTATTTTGGCTTAGGTTGTATGGCTAGTTTGGCTTAGGTAGTAGAGCTAGTTTGGCTAAGGTTGTGTTGCAGTTTCGCGGGGCTAGCGGCGCGTCTGACGGTATGGTCGGGTGTGTGTGGGGGGGTTTGTGGGTGTGTTTGTATGTGGGTGCGTCCACTGTGGTGGTGCGTGTGACACAGTGTTGGCAGTAGCCGTCAGCTGCTACCTGGTACTTTGCACTAGGTACTTTTGAACATGAGACACGTCCACACCAGCACTAAATACGTCCACACCCGTAGGCCTAATAAATATGTCCACAACCGCACTAGACACGTCCACACCCACACTAGACACGTCCACACCCGCACTAGACACAGTGGCGCCTAGGCCTACACGTGTGACACACCTGATTCTCTGCCCGCCCCGTTCAGTTGTGTGTGTGTGCGTGCAACGTTTTGCTATTGGCATGTTTAGTGGCAGTTTGGGTTTGTACATGTTTTCATTGGATTTACCTGCGCGCTAGTGTTTTGTCTGGCCATTAATCATATAATGTTATCTAGTTTTACAAGTAATATGATGCGTAAAATAGGTCGCGGCGAAATTACCCCGCTTGGCGGGGTAATTTCGCCGCGAGAGTAACTTTTTTCAAAAAATTGGCAGCATGACCAAAACATTATATTTTGTTTTTGTTTTTGGGGTATCTATAGCAGAAAGGCTGAATGTATAGATAAAAAATTCCATTTGTGGCAGTTTCTATTCGTCAAAAACCGCTATTTTCGGCGAAATTACCCTGTCTTACCCTATATATACTGTATATATATATACAGTATACATATATATATATATATATACACAGTAGAACCCCTCCCATCCGGTGCTCTCAGATCCGGAAACCCAAGAGATCCAGGCAGGCATTTTAATCCAGACTCATGTTTCAGCCAACCAGACTTGTCTGGATGGCTTGGGAAAAATATAAGTCTATCCGGAAACGAACGAGACGAATACAAATTTCCATACATATTATTTACATCCTGTGTTAGATATCCAAACTTGTATGTCAGCCATCTGGATTTGTGTGGATGGCTGAAACCTAAGTCTGGTTGTTTAAGTTAGATATCTGGACTCTTGTTTCAGCCATCCGGATTTGTCTGGATGGCTGAAACCTAAGTCTGATTGTTTAAGTTAGATATCCGGACTCATGTTTCAGCCATCCGGATTTGTCTGGATGACTGAATATATGTCCGGACTTTTGGCAGATCCAGACAGGGTTTTCCCCCAATTAGTCTGGATGGGCAAGGCTTTACTGTATACTGTATATATATATATATATATATATATATATATATATATATATATATAAATATATATACAGTATATATATATATTTAGTAGCAGAGCTGGGCACTTTAGCCAACACTTCCGCAAATAGCCAATTCCGCCATGGCGGAAGTGTCATTTTGTTGGCGAATTAGCGTTGGCGCCAAAATGGCTGCCTATTTGCGGGTTTGAAGCTCTGGAAAGTACCTCCATGTTGCAAACCTCGAGTCCGCAAAATAAAAATTCCAGCCGCCAGCCAGCCCTGGGCCGCTCCTGCAGCTCCAGCCAAAAAAAGTCATGTGACCAAGCCAATTACCTGTGTTCTGGAATCTAGGCCTATACATCGGCTCTTCACGTTTGTTCAATGTTCACTTAATTAGTAGCAAGCGTCGAGCTAACACCTACAACACACAGCAGTCCAAGAGTTCCAACCTGCTAGCACTTCAACTTTGTTTATATTTTCGGCCTATTGAAGTGAACATGGAGTCTACCATCATGCCTACCGCAGCTGCCAACAGCATGGGGAGCAGTTCACCACCATCATCCGACAGTGATGCTGCAGAGCATGCAGAAATCCAGGACCTAAGCCACCCCTGGCCCCACCTAGAAGATGTCTCTGGAGAAGGGCTTTATAACTTTATAATCTAGCCTAATTTAAGATTATAAAGTTAGGCTATCGTTAATTTGATTGATAGCCTGTTAATTTTTAACCTAAACTAATGTTATTAGGCTACCCTAATCCCATTAAAATGCCTCAAAGCATGTAGGCCTAGGCTAAGTCTAACTTCTATATAGGCTAGGTCTATAATCACTAAACCCATCAAAATGCCTCAAAGCATGTAGGCTAAATATTGCATGTTCTAACTTCTAAATATAATAATAATAATAATAATCTTCTGGTTACTTATATAGCGCCTGTATCTCCTCCTTCGAGGATTCACAAGCGCTTGGCTTTCTTTAGTCTACCAGAGACCATTACCCATCCCTCTTGCTCATGGGGTGATGGTAACCGCCGGCTATATCCCAGAAAAACTTTTCAATCTGAGCGGGGATTGAACGCGAGACCTTCAAGATGGGAATCAGGCACGCTATCAACTGAGCCAGCCGGACGGCTGGCTAGGCCTATAGGCTAATTACTAATATAAGTAATTTTATTAGGCTAGGCTTAGGCTACCCTATCCTATCAAAATGCCTCAAAGCATGTAGGCTAAATAATATTGCATTTTCTAACTTCTATATATATATATATATAGGCTAGCCTAGGCCTAGGTCTAGGCTATAATCAATCAATCACTAATTCCATCAAAATGCCTCAAAGCATGTAGGCTAAATATTGCATGTTCTAACTTCTATATATATAGCCTAGGTCTAGGCTATAATCACTAATTCCATCAAAATGCCTCAAAGCATGTAGGCTAAATATTGCATGTTCTAACTTTAATTGGGAGGTTTGACGTACCTCCCAACCTACCAAATAGGAAAACCTACTATTTGGTAGTAGTCTTGGAAAATCCAACGTCAAGGCTATTAACCTAATTGCAATGACGACTTGTCTATTTTGACTGCTATGTCGTCATTCCAACCGCGGTTAAAAAGAAAACGTCTAGAGTCTACTCCTTATCTTGCTCTAGGAGACGTTGTACATTAACCAAAACTACCACCGAAGGTGAAAAAAGCATAGAAGAGAAGAAAAAGGGGTTTACCTTAGTTACCGCTTAAGGCCCATCCTGTGTTCCGTCATGTGCAGATCCCTGTCGAACGTGCGCATGAGCGACCCTCTCTTGTTATCACATCTCACGTCAGCAGAAGAACGCGGATGGGCAGGGGTCCGGCGTGAGGGAGGGTATTATGTACGTTGGATTTTCCAAGACTACTACCAAATAGTAGGTTTTCCTATTTGGTAGGTTGGGAGGTACGTCAAACCTCCCAATTTGTTAGTAGTCTTGGCAAATCCAACGTCAAGGCTGCATAACAAATAGGAGGAGGACATCCAAGCCCAACCTACCAAAAAAACCAATGCATAAAACAAAATTACGAATGACAAAGACACAATGTAAACAAGAGAGTTTAATAAAAGAGTGAAAAACTGAGGAGTAGCTAAAAAGAACAGTTTTAACACATGCCCGTCATTCATAGTAATGCAAAAACATAGACTTGTCTGAAACCAAATAGGTACTGTACCCAAAATCCCTTTTCTTCAAAAACCAACAAAAACACTGAACACAAGAACAAAACACAATTTTCAATGTGGCAAAAACACTTATGTACTGGAACAATACATAATCCCAAACTTGCAATCCAGTGTTGCAAACCCATACACCCCCCCCCCCCCCTTTGTCAAATAAAACAAAGGAAAAGAACGAGGGACAAGGGGGGAAGACCAGGGATCTTCGCCAGAGCACCAGGAAACACGACCCCCGAGAGCAATCACCGGCCGAGGGGGTCGAACACTGGACACGGAGAGGTAGGAGATGAAGGAATTGATAGAAGACCACAAAACCGCGGAGGCGAAGGCAGGGAAGGATCGACGTGGCAGGAACCGGAAGGAGGCAGCAAAGGATCTGACATCGCGCGCAGAACCCCTACAAACAGGGTGACGGGCACGAACGGTCCGACAAACGTGGCGGCCCAGCTGCACCTGCTAGAGCTTCCCACCTGTCCGAGGAGACACCCACACAGCAGTACCCGAAGGCGGCGCCACAGACGCAACAGAGGAGTGCAAGGCTGACACCGGGCACAACACATGGCGAGGATGCCCACGCCGTAAAGCCTGGACGGCGAAAGCGGGGGCCTCCCTCCCATGCGTGGTAACAAAAGGTGGGGAGGAGGCGAACGAGACGCCATGCAAGGACGGGGAGAATCGGACGCAGTCCCGGGGCCGTGACAATGCCGCTAGTGCAGACACCCGATCCCCAGTGGCCAGAGCGACAAGGAAGAGTGGACGCCCGAGCAACGGAACCGGCGTAGCGGCCCTTGTATACGTGGGGGAAGCCAGAAGGACCAGAGCCCGCCCCAGATCCCACAGCGGAGAGACCTGGCGCGGAGGCGGTCAATCCCGGAAGGCAGCCGTCAGGAAGGAATCCAGCACCTGTGGCGGAACATCCAGCCCAGCGACGGACCCAAAGAACCCCCGGACGGCAGACAAGTGGGTACGTATAGCGTCGACTGGAAAGCGACGTGTACGGAAGAGGTGAAACAAGGAGCGTAGGACGAGGGAAGGAGAGCCAACTGGCAGGCGAGTGGCCTGTAGCCACCTAGTAAAAACCTCCAGCGGGACCCGTAAGGCCCCCAAGGAGAAGACGGCCAGGAACGCTGCAGGAAGTCAGTCAGGGCCCGGCCGGGGACCGGGAGCCACCGTGCCTCATGAACAAGCACGATGCGAAGGCCAAAGAGGTCCGCAGGACCCCAACCTAGCCCAAGTGGAAGCCGGAGACAGGTAGAGGGACCGGACCCGGGCACCACCGCGGCAACCGGGGGGACCAAGTCCGTGCCGGCCACAGAGGCGCGAGGAGCCAGACGCAGCCGTGGTACAGCCGCAGCTTCGCGAAGACCGGGCACATCAACAGCGCGTCTGGTGGCGGAAAAATGGATATCGACCGCCACCAGTACCAGGCGACCATGAAAGCGTCCGGACCCCCCCCGGAGCGCGAGGCCGGAGGGAGAGGTCCAGAGGCAACTGGCGCGGCACCCCCGATGCGAACAAGGCGACCTCCGGAACACCTCAGGAAGCCGCGAGGTCGGCGAACACAGTCCGGTTCATCGCCCATTCTACAAGAACGCCCTGCCCTCTCGACAGGGCGGCCGCCCAAAGGGTGGCAGGCCCGGGCAGGGAGGAGGCATGCAAGGAGAAGGGGTGTCGGTCCGCGAGGAAGAACAACTCCACCGAGACCCCTAATAGAGTCAACGACCTGGAGGACCCCCGCATAAGGAAACAGGGGACAGCTTGTCTGAGTGTCCAACCCGAAGGCCACCGACTCACCCCGAAGGGCCAGCGCGGGGACCCGCAGGAAGAACAAAGGAACCAACAATCCGAGGGCATAGACAGGTAAGAGGAGGGAGACCCACCCATCTGCCGGGAAGTGGACGTCCCAGGTTCGATTGGGAACCTCACCCAACCTCGCTCGACGTATCTGTGGTTACCCAGACCGTCGGCGGGGGGGTCGGTCCAGGGCACAGCCGCAAAGAGCGAGCCCCGAGCAACCCAGCGACCGAAGCGCCGGCGAACGGTACGCGGGAGCGGCAGGAGCCGATCCATAGGGGCAACGGAAACACCGCGGTGCCCATGAGGAGGAGGCGGCGTAGCCAGAGGCTCCCTAATGGAAGGGGCAGAGCGGCCCAATGCAGCGAACCCACGAACGAGTCCCAGAGCCACCCCGGGAGGGAGACCGAGTGCAACACGGCGAGGACCGTCCACCGAAGGTGCACCGCGGCCGGCAGACCCCGGGTCACCGTAGCGCCGGACAAAACCCATGCGAGACCGACCATGGCACGACACGCGACGGGGTCAAGCGTGACTTGGGAACATCGAAGGAGAACCCTAACCGTGCGATGTCGCGAACGATTGTGAGGGCGTCGCCAATGCACAGGCCTAGGGCGTCGGAAACTACCAACCAAACGGCCAAGGAAAACAGGAGCTGGAGCCCGCTCCTGAGGAGAGGACCCAGAGCCTGCCCCACCAGTGCGGAGAAGATCTGCGGCGCGATGTGGAGACCGAAGGGAAGGCCGTCGAACAGGAACACACGATCGGAAGTCCGAACGGCCAAGAATCGCTGGAAGCGAGGATGGAGAGGAACGAGCCAAGACACATCCTGGAGGGCCAGCGACACTACCCACGACAGAGGGCACAGGGCCAGGCGTACCAGGGGTATCGGCAGCATCCGAAACCGTGTGCGCACGATGTGCCCGTTGAGGGCCAACAGATCCACCACCGGTCGCATCGCGTCGCAGGTCGGCGACGGAACCAGAAAGACACGGGAGAGGAAAACCGGGTGACCGGCGGTCAACTCCCTCGACGCTACCCAGCTCGGGCATGGAAGTGAACACGTGGGCCACCTCTGAAGAGATGGGCCGTTGTCGGTGACAAGAGCGGAGTGGGGGTCCGGACGTCCACCTCCAGGGGAGAACCCTCCGCGCAACCCGCCGCTCCCAACGTCCCTCGCGGCTACCGAGGGGCGCAAGGGCGAAAACAACCCGAGGGAGCACCCGAGAGGAGGGGAGCGACCCGGTACGCCCAGGCGAGAAGGAGAACAAGGAGGCCGACCCAGAGAACTACACATTGTGTTGACGTGGAGGTACCCCCGGTACGGGCCGTGCGGGCATGAGCGCCACGTTGACCTCCTCTACCCCCCCCCCCCCCAACCTCGTCGAAAAGGGCGGGCCACCCCAACCCAAGGCCGGCGCGGGGCTGACCCCGTTCTAAGGCCGCCGGAAGTGGAAGGCCGGCCAGCCCCGACACAGAGGGGATGAAAGGGGCAAGAACAGAAGTGCGAGGCGGAACCGAAGCACTGGCCAGCAACGTCCCAGTCTTGCGCCCGGGCAAGGCGGCAGCACTTGCAGCAGCACCCCGAAGAGGACCGGCAGAAGGACGGGACTGAGAAAACCCCGCGCGCGGCACAGCGCGTCGGTGCGTGAGGTAAGCAGGGTCCGTAACGACACAGCACGGCGTCGTGTGGCGGAAGCAGGGGCCGCCGACAGAGAAGCGGAGCATTCCCAAGCATCCTGCGTAAAAAAAAACGACGTATATAGCGCAGAGTACAACAAACCCTGACGAATAACCAAGGGGGCCGGCCGGCAGAATGAAGACCGTACCGTCGTGCGGTGCCGAGTTGCCGCGCACAAAACCGCCTTCAGCTCGGGAACCAAAGTCACTGCGAGCCGAAGGTGGACCCGCTCAACGCGGTCCAAACCCTCGCGAAGATCGCCTGGCGCAGACGCCTCGAAAAGCCGCAGGTGGTGAACAGACGTCTGGAGGGAACCTAAAGACAAGACAATAAGTCCGTCACCCTCCGTCGCAAGGGAAAAACCTTGGCGACAGAGGGCTGATCCGGGTGAGAGAAGAACGGGGTAGCAATAGAACAAAGTTCAAGAACGGGCGCGCTCATCAAGGACCAGAACGCGCCGTCCAACCCGCCGACAGACACAAGAGGAGGCAAAATCAGGGACGACTCCGGGGGAGGGACGGAAGGAGAGCCGTCGACGGATCGGTGTGGGAAGTCGAAGGCCTCAGCAAACCAGGCCTCCAATGGGAGAGGGTGACCGAGCATGACGGCTAAGCCAGGCGTACCGGCGTCGCAAAAACCTGTCCCTTAGGAGGACAGACCCGTCAACACAGCCAGGGACTGAACAGCCGGAAGGATGTCAGTGCGGCTGAAGCCTGACCAGAGCGTAGGCCTGCAGAAGGGAGGGGGACCATAGCAGGGGTAGGTAGGGTGAGGTGCTGAGGGTGAGGCACCGCCAAGAAGGGCGAGAAGAGGGAGTCTTCCATCGACTCCAAGCGCCCGTCGAAGCGTGACACAACCCAGCCCTGCATAGCCGACAATTGATCCGAGAGAGGCTACCCCCCCCCAGATTGGTCGGCCCGCAGGGGCGAGCGTGAGCGGGAGCGAGACCCACGACACGAACCAGCAGCGTCGCGGCCCAAGGAAGGCGAGCGACGACGGTTGTGTCGCCGTTGAGGGACTCGTCCCCGATCACGAACGGCCGAGGGGGAAACAGCACCATTCCCCTCTTCCAGCGACACATCAGCTCCTGAGAAAGGGGACCCCGAAACCTCGCGAAACCCCACCGAGGCAAGAGGAGGGGTACCCCCCTGGCGAGACGGTAAGGGAAGGTCAGGAAGAGAAGAATGAGGAGGAGCAGGACGACGGGAGTGGGAAGGCTGGCCGGGTGAAAGGAGGCCAGGAGCCGCGGGGGGAAACAGAGCAAGGACCCCCGGGGCTGAGATAACAGGGCGGCCCGACACCGAGGCGGAGGAGGGAGGGACCACCACCGTGGGACGAGACCGTGAAGTAAGAATAGGCACTGAAGCAGGTGAAGTAGGAGAAGCAACGACATCCAGGCGGACCCTCCTGGACAGTGTAGGAGGAGGGAGCAGAGGGCCAGCTACAGCATGAACAACCGCGCGCGGAGAGGACAACGTAAGAGGAAGTCGTCTGGGCTGGGGAAGCGGGCGGAAGGGAGTAGAGCCCCTATCCGTAGAGGCCAGGGGAGGGCGCACAGGGGCAGAGCCGCTAACCCCGGCCTCAGGGCGAGAACCATGACGAGGGCGATGGGCGTCGTCAAGGCGATCAGGAGGACGACAAGGCGAGCGAGAGCGGGGACGGAGCCGGGGAAACCCCCCGACGATGGGACGACCGGCTGCGGGACCCAGGGGAGAGGGCCCGAGCAGGGAGAGGGCCAGGTAAATGGCCGTCAGTCGGGTCAGGGATACCCAGGGCGACGCGGATCCGGTCGCCAACAAAGGCCGGGGAACGGTGGCCCACAGTCCTAATGTGGCGGGAGACCATCGTCCACACCGACGGAAGGGAAGCAGGAGGCCACAGCCGCCGCCGAGGAACCAGGGCCATGGAGCAGCACAACCACCAGGGCCAGACACGTGCCACACAGAGCAGGGAGGTAGGCCGTAGAGGACACACAGAGCGAGTGGCGCAAGCAGGACTTGTGGCTCTCCAAGCACGGGGAGCGACAACCAAGGCGAAAGCAAGGCAGCCTACCTGCACTAGAAGAACACACACCATAATCAGCACGTCGAAGGAGTAAGTGGAGAGAATGTCCAAGAAGAACCAGGGAAGGAGCATGGGGAAACAGGAACACACACATGCAAACAGGTATCCGTACTCACCCTAAACTGGGAGCACAGAGGTAGGTGAGGAGGGCGGCCGAGGCGGAAGAGCACTAGCAGAACCTGCAAAGATGGAGAAAGTGTTAACCACCACTCAACATCTTACATGCAGGGCCTATAACACCAGTAAAGTGCATACACCAATATAGTATCAGGCAACAAGATGACATAACAAAAGTCAATAGTGAAAGCCAACTATTACCGCAAATTTGCGGGCCAATGGAGGCATAACCGTACCGACACCACCCTCCTGCAATTTCGCGGGACCCCCCAACGATCTCCGCAAATTTGCGGGGAACCGAAATGGTCCAGAGGACCGAATCGAGCACCCCGCAAATTTGCGGGACCGGCCGAGATGGTCCCGCGCCCGAAAAGCGAGAGGAGCGTCTAGGAAATACCAAAGAGGCCCAGAAAAAAGCGTCATCTCCTTATGAACTCCAAGCGACGATGGCCATCAAGCTGAGCAGTGTCTTCCTTGATAATATCCTGACTCAACCGGTCAAGGGAGAGGCAAGGAAGACACACCAGGGGAGAGGAGGCACATCCCCTAGGAACCACCCAACCCACAGAGATAGAGCAAAGCCCATGAGGAGAAGTGGCAGGAAGGGTGGTTTGGCACAAACAGGGGCCCCCGTAGGGTACCCCAGGATTGGGCAAAAGGGTATGAAAGGATGGAGGTGAAAACAGTAAGGGAACACAAAAACCAGTAAATGAAACTGGCGAGAAAAAGGGTGGCCTAGCCGTGAGGAGAGAATGTGTCAGGGGCGAAAAACCCTGTGGTGTGAGGGAGGGGCCCCCGTGGGGTACCCCAGGATAACACGAACCACCAAGCGCCCAGGCCCTTGAGACACAGTGAAGGCTCGAAAGGGGGGACTCGGGAATAACGCTAATAATGCGGCCGACACAAACCCTACAAACAGCACCGCCACCACGAAATCTCAGATCGTGAACCAACTGTACACCTAGGCTATGAAAATATGAAAACTCATAGGGGCATAGCAATTCCTGAATGAGAAACAAGCTAGGCTAAAATAAGCTAAAAGCTAAACTATGCCCAGACTAACAGGAAAAAAGAATATGAAAAGAGAAAGGAATGAAAAACACACACGAGGAACGCCAGGCGCCCCCGTACCTTCGGTAGCTATTTCCACACGCGTCTCCATTAAACACACTGAGGAGCCCATTTACGTGTGCCCTAGATCACGTAACATCTGTCTAACAAAAAGAAGGCCAGATAAGCCGAAACGAACCTAAACAGGGTGAATTAAAGGAGCACAACAAAGCGACTGCATTCAATGGAGCGCGTGAAAAAATGATAACAAGAGAGGGTCGCTCATGCGCACGTTCGACAGGGATCTGCACATGACGGAACACAGGATGGGCCTTAAGCGGTAACTAAGGTAAACCCCTTTTTCTTCTCTTCTATGCTTTTTTCACCTTCGGTGGTAGTTTTGGTTAATGTACAACGTCTCCTAGAGCAAGATAAGGAGTAGACTCTAGACGTTTTCTTTTTAACCGCGGTTGGAATGACGACATAGCAGTCAAAATAGACAAGTCGTCATTGCAATTAGGTTAATAGCCTTGACGTTGGATTTGCCAAGACTACTAACAAATATATAGCCTAGGCCTAGGTCTAGGCTATAATCAGTCACTAATTCCATCAAAATGCCTCAAAGCATGTAGGCTAAATATTGCATGTTCTAACTTCTATATATATAGCTTAGGTCTAGGCTATAATCACTAATTCCATCAAAATGCCTCAAAGCATGTAGGCCTAGGCTAAATATTGCATGTTCTAACTTCTATGTATAGGCCTAGGCCTATAATCACACTCAATTTATTATTGTCAAGTAGAAAGTGTTAATTTTGAAAGTATCATATAGGCCTAGACTAAATTTAGCCTACAATAAAATGTTATTCAATTTTGATCTGAAGCTAGGCCTTTATTCTGAACATTAAAATTAATAGGTCCAGGCTACTTTCTATTAAATTACTTAATCTATCTAAAGTAGACCTATCTAGGCATATATAGCCTATTGCCATTCCCAAAGGGGGGACCACGAATAAATCGCCTCCTTGCACCTCTGTGATACGGCGTACCTCCTGATGGTGCGGAATTGCGAATACTGATTATTACTGAAGCACTCTCCCCATAAACAAGTTGCCCCAACGTTTTACTGCCCATGTGGACAAACTAAGTGGCCTATGCTATATATATTAACCCTTTCAATGCGGGTGACGTTCTGGAATGTTTTGGCAATTTACAGCAATTTCCAAGCTTTAAAAGCCTGCATGTATATCCTTGAGGTCCGTGGAAGTTGGGAAACATTATATTTAAGTAAATATATATATTTATTGACATTTAGAGTTTGAATTTATTGATTTACCCTTGATTCTGTAGTTTAAATTTAAAATAAATAAAAAACGGTTTGCATATTTGCATTTGAGGACTAGAAATTTCACAAGGTTTGCACATTTGTGTTTGCTGAAGTTATGTTCTGGGTTTGCTGATTTGTGTTTGCTGACTTGACTTTTTGTTTGTGGTGCCCAGCTCTGTTTAGTAGTAGCCTCTACGTCTCCAACGTAGAGCTTATACTATGTATAATCCCGCTCCTCTAACGGAGCGGGCATTATCGTAACCACTTAGCACGATTAAACGATAACATCTAGAGTAGCATCTACTTTCTCTACTAGGGACGTTGTACACACTTTGAGGCCACTAGTTTAACCCCTCAGACCCGGTAGGGCTCTGAGGCTCCGGAAGCTTGAAAGCCTGTAAGCTTGTTTTGAAAGCCGTCCGTCCGACGCATATAAACACAGCCGGTTGGACCGACGCCGCGCACCTCCGAACACAAGGAGAGGCGTCGTTTGTTTTTGTGTGGCTGTATGTTGTTGTTACAGTAGTGAAAAGTGTCTCATATGCCTGACATCGCCACAAAGTTCTCTCCACGAAAATTATCATCACAACTGAACCAGTTGAATTAGAGCTCTACTCAACGCCATTCTACAGGTACAAAACACATCTACGCTTGGAGATGCGTGGGAATGCGGTAGCAGTTAAAATACCAAAGATACGGTAGCCTAGGCGTAGAAGTTTTTCGGCCAAAACTCCTGGGTTTCGGGGAATATTTATAGAATGCGTAACCGGTCCTAAAGGTTAAAGAAAAAACGAAATATGGGTGAGAAGAGAAAGTTGAAGAATTTTGCCCATCCGCCATCTAGGCTCCTTACGAGGTCTTCGTGCGTCTCTCGTGTAACCCGGCCGGGTTTATTAGATTATCTTTCTCGAGCTACCCTCCATGTCAACAAAAAGTTTTCTGTGTCCCATATTTTGTGCCTTCCATTCCTGTCCCCTTCCCTTTTGGTGAGTTGTGGGCCTTAATTAAGGCACCTGTGGTTCTAGACAGATGATCCGTGATGCAGGCACGCTGAAAAATGGGCTCTAATGTGTTTAATTGGAGTGTTGCGTGAGGACGGTGGTCATTAGTTTTGATGCGGGCGGTCGCCCTCCCCTCTGTTGGCGGCCGATGTTAACTAGGCCTTCACCTATTTCGTTCACTAATCAGTTTTGCGGTGGCTTTAGTTTTGTATACAGTGGTCCCTCGCGTTTGGCGGGTTTCACCTTGGCGAAACACAGTATTGGCGATAGGTTGGATATGGTACCAGAATCCGAATTTGGCGCTTCAAATACACTTTTGGCGAGAATGCTGACGTCACGGAATGGCGTCGGCCCAGAATGCACCGCCCGCAAGCTCGTCTCACCAGGCCTAACTCTAAATAATTCATGGTAAAATAAAATCTGTTATCTATTATCTATTGTCTTTTTTATTGCTGTTAATGTTTCATGTAGGCTACAGTATAGCGCCGTATTGAGAGTTACTCTTAGGCCGAGGCTAGGCTATAGATAGGCTTAGGCCTACTCACAAAACCCTAACTGAGCTGCTTGGATAGCAAGAATATCCCAGGTAGGCCCTATATTTCATAAACGTATATTAACCCGTTGAGCCCCGGCTAGTTATAATATTTTGTTCACCCCAGTCCCAAGCCATTTTCACTTATTTTTTTTGTTTGCTAGAATGGAAGACAAGGATGAGAAATGAAAAAAAAAAAAAAAAAAAATCACCTCTGACATTTTTTTTGGGGGGGGGGGGGGGGGGGGCCCGGTGGGGGGAGCTTCAAAAAAATTTGTTGAGCCAAAATGGAAGAGAATGGTGAGAAATGAACACACAAATAAAAAAAAACTCATTTCGGTCATTTGGGGGGCGGGGGGGGGGGGGGGGTTTCAATAGTTCGTCTCCCCCGCATGACCACCCGCCCGGGAGCACTAGGGTAAAAACTGAGTATGGCATTGTACGGCATACATCCTAAGGAGTATCTCACATAAATCTCAAGCCTCTAGCTCCCATACGACCGGAGTAATGAAGGTTCAAAGTGGCGGTAAACTAGGGGTGTAAACTATCCCCACTAAGCCCACCACCACCAGCCGCGCGGCTGTCTCGGCCCGCTCACACCTACTGGCCCGGCTCCCCCACACACTACGGTACCGCCCCCTCCTATTCTCCCGCCATTTCCTACCTTACGAGCCACGTAAGTGTTTTTTATATGTCGGACGCACGTGATGCGTCGCTGGGAGTTGGTGATCAAAGACTGCCGACGCAACACGTGCGACGCTGGGTCTCAACGGGTTAACAGCGTAATATTGACCAAACCAATTTGTGAACCTCATATCTCTTGTGTTTTGCTTTGTTTATTGTGCCGAACAGTCCGCGACACACAAGCACAAACACACACACGCGCATCAGCTGACTCAGGGGCCCAATCGATAATTAATCAAAGAAGTGACCACGGATCTAAAACCAATTTCATTATTTTGCTCAATCGAAAAGCAGTTGGTATAGAAAATTCTAGTCTTCACCATTCACAAGGTAAAAGTGATTTATGCCCTGATATATATCTAAGCTAGGTTAGACCATTTCTTGGTCTGGCTAGCTAGTGACTTAGCAACTTGTTGCTAAGGTTATGTGGTTATTCCTTATCAATAAGACTATTCACAAGATAACAATGAGTTCTGCTGCCTGATATGCATCTAACCTAGGTTAGGTAATTTCTTTGTGGAGATATATAGGCTAGGCCTATGTCTTCTAGCAAACACAGAGTAGCAGACGGGGCCGAGTGTGTCGGCGATCGACGATGCGCATGGCGGGCGGTTTGAAAAGGGTGAACTCAGGCCTCGTCAAAGACTAATGGATAATTTTCCCATTTAAAGTATTATCTACGTTTGGCGAAATACACTTTTGGCGATGGTTTTGCTAGACTAATTAAATCGCCAAATGCAAGGGACCACTGTAGCTAGGTTTTCTATTCAATTAGGGTTTTTAGTCACTGCGTTAGTTGTTGCTCATAATTTCGCGACTTGTAATTACGTGTCTGGCTCTGTCTGTTGCTATTCACACTGTTACCAGATCAGTCCAGCATCTTATGCACGGCTCCTGAAAATCTAGGGACTGTGAAACCATCATCTTGGTACTTTTTGAGTTGGTAACAGTGTCAGCGTTCCTCATCTGGATCGTCTGACCTGTACTCCAGGGTCCCCGCTTAATTGGTGGTCTTCAATGATCCTCTGATTGATTGGCCACTCCCTACGGGTCACTACCTGCAAAACCCCTTTACATAGACGCTCCCACGTCTGCTGTGCCTGCCCAACGCCTTTCCCCGGTGTGCCTGTGGCCTAGAGGGTCGGTCCTTACACAGACGCTCCCACGTCTGCTGTCCCCTGCCTGTCACTGCCGTCCTACCTTGGTCGTGCTGGCACTACCTGAATACCCTTACACCAACGCTCCCACGTCTGCTGTCACCTGCCTGACGCCTTTCACTGGTGTCTGTGGCCCTGTGGGTCGGTCCGCATAGGTCCGCTCCGCCCTGGACCGGACCACCATGGGACCGGACTGCCTAAACCAGACAGCCTATACCGGTCTGCCTAAAAAGTCCGCGGAGCGGATTTGCCGCTCTGAGAGCGGAGCGGACTTTCCCGCCCAGCGGACTTCCGCCCTGGGAGCGGAAAATCGTTTGTGTACACTTTTCTGCCTTCTCTCCCTCTTGTGAAGGGGCTAGTTGGCAGAGTGTTCACGCTCTTCTGGTTTTTCACACAGGCTGTGCCTCCGCTCTGGGAACGCAGTGTGATTGGCTCTCAACCCTCCCCGCTCCCTGTCATCCCGCTCTGGGAGCGGACTTCTCTACACCTCCTCATCGGTGCCTAAAGGCCTTCAGGTATTATTCTCCCCTTATTTGGGGGAAAATCAAATCCTTTCATGGGAGATGAACCTGGCTCTTGGTCTCTTCTGACCTGGGATTTGGGGTTGCACTGGAACTTTTTGTAGGTTCACCTGTGTACTACCAGGCCCTCCCATACGGTGGGGCCTTATTCATACCTTCAATGGGGGGGGGATATCTCCTTCACAGGAAGGTGCTCCAGGCTCGAGGTCTAGTTTGCGCTTAGTGGCGACTTTCTGTCCTTGTGCCTGTAGTTGTTCATGGGGTTCCCTAGGGGTTTTTGTGCATGCTACATTTGCTTGCTATGATTACTTTCTCCTATCTGTGTGTCATTCATTGTGTACATGCCTGGGATACTGCCTAACCCTGGCCTATGCCGGGCCCTCCCCTTTGGTAGGGCCTTATTCTTCCCTTACATTGCAAGGGGGATACATCCTTCAACGGATGATTAACCTGGCTCATGGTCTAGTCTGACCTGGTGCTTGGGTTTTCACTGACACTTTTTGTGGGTTCTCCTGTGTTCCTACCGGGTCCTACCCTATGGTGAGGCGTCATTCTTCCCTTGAATTGTCAGGGTGATTACTCCTTCCACGGAAGTTTTACCTGGCTCATGCTCTAGTCTGACCTGGTGCTTGGGGTTTCCCTGAAACTTTTTGTGGGTTGCCCTGTGTTCCTACCGGGTCCTACCCTGTGGTGGGGCATTCTTCTTCCCTTCAATTGAGGGGGGGGGGGGGCGGTAAATCCTTCGCAGGTTGGTACTCCGGGCTCACGGTCTAGTTTGCACTTAGGTGCACCTTTCTGTCCTTGTGCCTGTGATTTTCTATAGGGATCCTTACGGGTTTTCTGCATGCTATGCTTCGTTCCTAGGCTCTATGTGTCATTACTTGTGAACATCTTGGTGTTCCTGCCAGACCCTACCCTAGGTTGAGGTTCTTCTGTAACATGGGGAATGCTGCATCCACGTTGCCTGCTACCACAGGGTTTCCTATTACCCTCGTCGGTGTGGTTCTTCCCTCTGTGCTACGTGGACGGGCACTTCCCGCCACGTACGGCCCTCCCTGCATGGGACTCCTCGCTTTCAGGACACCCATGTGAGGGTCCTGTTGCGCCTCCCAGGGTCGTCGCCGGCTGGGCGCCTGGCCGCTCTGCCTCGGGTGCCTCCATCTGCTCTGTCGATAGTGTCTGCGGACTCCGGGAGACAAAGGGGGGAGATTGCATCATAGGTCCACTTCGCCCTCGCCTCGTTGTCTACAATCCCTCTCTCCTGCTCGGCCTCCTCTTTTTACCATTCCTGACAAGCAGACAGCTCTGCTTGGAGAGCAAACGGGAGCGTCGAAGACGTACTAGGGGTCGACCGCGGAATCGTTCTCCTCCTTACTCGAGGCTCTAGTACGTCTCACCGCAGCTATGGTGAGACCGTCTCCTGTGCCTCAAGTCCCACCTGTGGTGAATCCTATCCCACACTTAGAGGGGCTTCTACCAGCAGCGCCTGCTGTCCCTGTGGTTGCTGCTCCGCGCACTCCTTTCCCCCTGCCCCTCCTCCGGCAGTTGCGACATCTCTTGTCGTTCTGCCTGGGTGCGGGTTGGGGTTGGGTGGCCTGACCGTCTCCGTTCCTTCCATGAGGCGGTATACGATCCTTACACAAAGGTTTCCTTCCCTGTCCTGGTTCGACCGAGCTATGGTCAGCCTACTCTCGGCAGGTTCTCCATCTCGATGCCCCAGCTCTGTCAGCCGTCGCTGGGATCCCTATAGTCACGAGGGCCCGGGATCGGAAGGGAGCCTTGGTTCAGGAGCTCCCGCATCTTGTGGCTGGTTCTTGGGGTGGCGTGGCTGGCAGCGGGTGTGGACTTCGTTATGCGTTCTGCGGGAGGTTATCGTCTGATTCCACTTTTGGAACAAACCTTCGTGTCGGGCCTGGTCCGACCGTCATCCGGGGTTCCTGCTTGGCCTCGTGTCCCTACGGTTTCTCTTGATAGGATATCTGCTCCCTTCTTCGCGTCCCCGGAGAAGGATGCCCTCGTCCGCGATCAAAAGCATCGCCAACGCACTGCTCACCTGCTCTCTGCCCTTTTGGTGTTGTTTCGGTTGGCTCGGCTTCATCTTCGGCTGTCTGATACCCAGCCTCCTGGGGTTCTGCGGCAGGGTTGGGAGCACATGCGGCGCGCGCGCCTACTTGCGACTGCGGAGCGTGTTTTCACCCCTGAGACAGGGGGCGTCGGGGCCATCTTCAGCTGCTTCGATCCTCCCTCAATCGTGGGGGGGGGGGGTCTCTCCGATTGTCGCTCTCCGCCTCGTCCTTCCCTGCAATTGCGTATAGAGGCTTCCTCTAGGCGGTTCAACCAGAGGACGGAGTATTCTCGGCGGGCGCAGGATACTCGTCATCCGTTTCGGACTGGTGGCAGGAATCGGGGGAGAGGTGGTCGTGGGGGCGATCCCTCCACGACAAGTCTGGGGGGCATTCCGAGTCTACCTACGCGTCATGCTACTGTGTCTATCCCCTCTCCCGTCCGTTTGGTGAATTCGGTGGTGGGCCTTACTCATGGCCCTCACACCGAGTTCTTCCATCACCACTCTCGGCCCTGGTCCCGCCGATCGTGGGCATGTCGGGTTGTGTTGCGGGGTCTGTCCTGGAGGTGGCGGGGGTGGGCCTAGACTGGGTCGTAACGAGCGCGACTGGCAGACTGAGTCCAGTGGATGCAGCACGCCTTCGCAGGATGCTTTTGCCCTATTGCACTCTATCTTGTTTACCAGGACGATCTGGGCATCGCATTCGAGTCACTCATTTATGCGTCGCTGCCCATTCCCCTAGGGTGGCTCCAGCTACGCCATCTCCTCCAGTTTGGCACCTGATTTTTCCTCTGTTGTCTCCTAATCGGCTTAGCCCGGTTCCGCGCTCGATTCGTTTGTGTTTTACATACTGGGTCGCTCGGGGCACATTCACAGCGGTTGTGCCCTGGTCCGCTCCGCCACCGACCTTTTGGGTAATTCCGATGCGTCGAGTGTGATGGGGTGGGGCTACCGATCCTACATGGGTCGCCCGGATCGGGGCGGATGGCCGGGTCTCGCCCTTCCTCGTCATTGTCTTGGGTCTGTTAGTCCCGTTGTTCTTCCTGGGGGATCAAGTACGGACCCTCACCGGCAGGTCGGTAGCCGTCAGGGTAGCTGTTCTGACGGCGGTTCCCTGTCATCAGAGGCAGGGCTCCTCCAGGTCCGCGTTCTCCAGGCCCTGACGGAGATGTTATTTTTCTCAAACCGCCATTCACGGCGTCGCCCTGCATGCGACTTCCCTGCTCGGGACTGCCATTCTTTGAGCGGATGCTATGTCGCAGGGACAACACACCTTCATGGAATGGTCTTTCATATGTTACGTATTTGACAACCTGGCAGCCTCCTGGGGCTCTCCACTGGTGGACTTCTTCGCCTTGCTCGTGCCGACCTAGTTGTCTGTCTTCCTGCACCGCTAGACTCACCCCTCAGCGAGGATGAGGGGGGGGGATGGACGCGTTCAGCGAAGACTGGAACAGGTGGCAGTCCTTATACGTATGTCCACCACCTGCCGCACTTTTGATGTGCACGGTCCTCCACAGGTTGCGACGGTACCGTGGCAGGGTTTGGTTGTTCGCGCCCTTATGGCTGGCGCAGACCTGGTCCTCTCAACTATGGCGATGGTACCCGTGTCCAGTTCCCCTGTCGGTTTCCGACTTCCACTGGGGGCCAATTGGAGTCATGGGGTTCTCATTAGCTTTCGCTTCGTGGACTGTTGGTGTGGCAATGTAACTACCACAGTTTGGGATACTCTTGCCAAACAGGTTTCTTCTGCTTGGACTGCGACGACATGGACGACTTACGTGTCTCACTGGGACTGTTTTCCTACATGGATTCCTGACCCTGCCCACACAGTTCAGTCGGTCGCATTGATGTTTTACTACCGTCACTTTTCCCTTGCTTTCCATCGCGACTTGTATGAAGCTCTTCGGAACCTCCTGTCTACCATACGGGTGCCTTTTTGGGCCTTAACCCCTCAGACCCGGTAGGGCTCTGAGGCACCCATAACAAATACCCCCCGCGGAACCCGGTAGGGCTCTGAGGCTCCGGCAGCTTGAAAGCCTGTAAGCTTGTTTTGAAAACCGTCCGTCCGACGCATGTAAACAACAGCCGGTTGGACCGACGCCGCGCATCTCCGACCACAAGAAGGAGAGGCGTCCTTGTTCGTGTGTGCCTGTATGTTATTGTTAAGTAGTGAAAAGTAATGATAAGTGGCTGATATCGCCACAAAGTTATCTCCACGGAAATCGTCATCACAACTGAACCAGTTGACTTAGAGAGCTCTACTCAACGCCATTCTACAGGTACAAAACACATCTACGCTTGGGGATGTGCGGGATGGTGGAAGCAGTCAAAATAACAAAGATACGGTAGCCTAGGCGTAGACTTTTTCGGCCAAAACCCCCGGGTTTCGGGGAAATTATAGAATACAATAGCCGGGGCTGGAGGGTTAACGGGGTTGGTCGTCCCTCAACAGGGGCTGAAATTTTTTCATGGATGCCTGTTTCCGACTTCAGCCGCCCCCGCACCTGGTTCCGCCTCGGTGATCTCTGGCGGAAGCTCTAAAAGCTCCTTCCTAAGCCCGTTTCCACTACCTCCCTGACGCCTGAGCACTTACTTGAAACGTCATTGATTCTTCTTGCGTTCGCTATGGAGGAGAGAATCTCGGAGCTGGCTACCTTGTCTGGGGCCCTGCTTTCCTTGCCTTTTCTCCTGTCCTCAGGCCGGTCATTTTGATCCTGTCTGTTCGTTTTGTGGCTACAACTGGACGTGAGGTGCACGTTTTTCAGCCGTTCATTGTTACACAAAACGAGAACGTGTTCATCATACGCTCTGCCCGGTGAAAGCCCTGCATACGTATGTGCGCTCCGCCACGCCGTTGTCGGGTGTGGCACAGTGGGTGGCACCACAGGCCTGTAGGGACATTGGCAACCGTGCGGTGGGGATTACCCTGTGTCGGGTGCTTCGTGCCAGTCTTCCTGACATTCCAGAGTTAGCTCGCGGCATACGATCGTCTGCTGCTACAATTCGTTTTCTTCTTACTAGTTCCCTCACAGACTTTGCCGACACAGGGCTCTGGTCTTCCCACAACACGTTTGTCGCCTCCTATCTGTCCGTGTCCATGGGCAGGCCGGGTCGTCCTTTTGTTGCGTTGGGCAATACCGGGTTCCCTAGGAGTATTACCTGTACTGTTCTTTCCGTCTGTTAGCCTCCGCCCATCCTTTCCTTTCCATATGGGGGGGAGGGGGGTGTTTATGAAGTACATGTACTTATCTCATATATGTTTTTTTTTTTTTTTTTTTTTTTTTTTTTAAAGAGACAATGAACGGAGGAAGGAAAAACACAGATAAAACAAAAAGGTCCATATGCCTAAAGGCATCCTCCATTCATAAAATGTTTGTAACAACTGGATTTAAACATTTGTAGATTGTAAGTTTGTGGAAAGCAATTCGAGGGAAGTGAATTCCAAAGAGTAGTAGTTCTAGGGATAAATTAATTTTGATAAGCAGAAGTTCTGCATTGTGGAGGAGAAAGTGTAAATTCATGGGCGCTCTCAGCTGCCCTAGTTCTACGGGGAAAGATGTGGAGAGGCGGCACAATTGAAGCAAGTTCCTCGGAACAATTGCTGTGAAAATATCTGTAGAATAATGCAAGGGATGCAACGTTTCTTCGTATGGATAATGTAGGAAGGTCCTGTGTGATTGCAGGGTTATTGATTAATCTAATAGCTTTATTTTGAATTTTGTCCAACTGCCTCAATGCAACCACTCCACTTCCACTCCACAGAGGTGAACAGTAATCCATCTGAGAACGCACATGACTTTTATATATTACGGCCAACTGCTCGTCAGTGAAGAATTCTCGAACTCTGTACAGGAGTCCCAGTTTTTTAGAGGCATTCTTAGCAATGCTTCTAACATAATGTGTCCAGCTCAAGTTAGTAGTTAATGTTACACCGAGAATGTCAATACTAGGGGAAGTGGGAATATTTACATCATTAAAAAATATATGGGAGTCAGTGAGATTCTGTCGGTTAGAAAATTGAATGTACTTGGTTTTCTGTGCATTAAAGGAAACTAGATTCTTTTGTCCCCATTCTTCAATTCTAGAAAGGTCCTGGTTCAGAGAAATTGCAGTGCTTATTTTTGAATTTATAAGATCGGGTTGGGTGAAAGAATTGGTAAATGTGAAGGAACTGTGGAGTGTTGAGTCATCTGCGTAGGAATGTATTGGATTATGAGTGGTAGATATGAGATCATTGATATGAATGAGGAACAGAGTTGGGGCCAAAACTGATCCCTGGGGAACACCAGCATTTATTGAGTGAAATTGAGAATAAAAGCCATCTACCATTACACATATTTTTCTGTTATGAAGATAAGAAGAAATTAGTGGAACTAATGATGCAAGGCCGTAGTGTGACATCTTCGACAATAAGGATTGATGCCAGACTCTATCAAATGCCTTTGATATATCCAGTGCTATTGTATGTGTTTCACCATGTTGGTCTGTAGCTTGGTTGATTTGATGCGTAAGAAGGCAAAGAATGTCTGCAGTTGATCGACATCGTCTAAAACCATATTGCCTATCACTGATTAATTTATTATTCTCAAGATGCTTAATAATGTGATTATTTAATATAATTTCAAAGACTTTACCAAGAGTGGAAGTTATAGCTATTGGGCTGTAGTTTGATGGATCTGAAGAGGCACCTTTTTTAGGAACTGGATGGATGTTTGCTTCTTTCCAGGGTACTGGGAAGCATGAGGTATGAGTACATAGACGGAAATTTTTTGCCAATACAAGAGCGAGCACCAAGGAGCAATTCTTAAGTACTATTGGAGGAATTTCATCTGGACCAGGAGCCTTATCTACGGAGAGATTCTTCAAAATAGTTTTGACATGTCTGGTGTGGATCTTAAGTGAGGGAATTTCAGGCGAATTAAAATTAAGTACAGGGACATCTTGATTTATTTCATCTAAGGTTGAGTTGGTGGAGAAAATATCCGCAAGAAGGTTAGCTTTACCTCGTGGGTCACTTACAAGATTGCCAGTCGGAGATTTTAATGGTGGAATGGATGAAGCAGTTGTGAAGTTGGATTTGAATGAGTTAAGAGTAGACCAAAATATTTTGTTATCATTTGGATTATTTAGAAGTTTATTTGCCTGCTTGTGGAGAAAGTTTGATTTAGTTAGGTTTAATACAGTTTTGGCATGATTTCTGATGTTTCTAAAGTAATTAAAGGCTTCATGTGTTTTTGATCTTGTGTATGCATTGTAGGCTATTGCTTTTTGTTCAGTTACTCTAGCACAATTATGGTCAAACCATTTAGGTGAATTAGATCTTTTAATGTACTTTTGATGAGGAATAAAAGTTTCCATTCCAATTTTTACAAAATCTTGTATGTGGCTCAAGGTGGAGTGTGCATCATTAGAAAAGAAAGAGGTCCAGGGAATATCAATAAAGAAACCTTGAAGACCCTCCCAGTCTGCCCTATCGTAATGCCATTTAGTCACCAAAACAGGTTCAGAGTGGGAAGGTGTGGTAGGTGATAGACAGGTGGCCTGTATCAGACAGTGATCAGAAGATCCAAGCGGGGACCTCACTGTAACATCATAATTTGCTGAATTGGATGTTAAAAATAAGTCCAGTAGGTGGGAATTATGATTAGGATTATCTGGTACACGGGTGGGTTGGTTGACTAGTTGAGTGAGATTAAATGAGTCTGCAAATAGCTCACATTCAAGACCAGCATCATCAGTCCTGGCTGAATGAGTGAGCCATTCAACATTATGGACATTAAAATCACCCAACACAGTGATTTCAGAAGAAGCATTTAAGTTGAGGACACTGAGTTGTGAGGACAGAGAATCAAAAAGACTTTGCTCTGGAGGAGTATTTGGGGAACGGTAGATGCAACATATGTATTTAAATTTACCAGCAGAAATTAATTTGTATATAGAATAATCAAAATAGGGACAATTGAAACTAGTAACCTCCTCCAGGGCAATTTCAGATTTTGCGAAGCAACATACACCTCCTTTAGGTCTGAAATTTTGGAGCAGTTGATAACCTGGAAAATTAAATCTAGACGTGTCAGATGTGGATGTTACTTGAGTCTCTGTCAAAAAAAGGAGAGTAGGGGATTCTGCTTGAAGAAATTGGTGTACAGAATTGATGTTAGAGTGAAGTCCCCTTATATTGCTAAAGAAAAAGCTGCACCGACGAGCAGCTTTGGGACGTTGCAATGCTCTTGACACAGTCGCATGATGACGACCGGGAGGGCCCTGTGTCAATGACCCAACCCTGCCGGGGGTGGATATCCGAGGGACCACCAGGTTTGCTCTTAACAATTGTACTGCCATATTTATTGGGTAAGGTGTATGGTGTTACATGTATGATATGTAGTGGGAAGAGTAGTGTTTTATGGATAGAGGATAGCGATGTAGGGTAATGTCGTGAAGTTGGATGTGTATGTTATATAAAGAGGGTTTTCCTGATACCCCTGATGTGTGAGGCAGAAAGATGTGTATCCAGCTACCAAGGCCTGGGAGATAAAATGGAATTCAGGCTATTCCCCGAGTCTCCCGAAACCTTGGCGGTAGTACTTCCCTGGGCGGGGCTGCCTACCCCTACTACCTACAGTACATAGTACTAATACTACATAGTACTACATTGGGAGGTTTGACGTACCTCCCAACCTACCAAATAGGAAAACCTACTATTTGGTAGTAGTCTTGGAAAATCCAACGTCAAGGCTATTAACCTAATTGCAATGACGACTTGTCTATTTTGACTGCTATGTCGTCATTCCAACCGCGGTTAAAAAGAAAACGTCTAGAGTCTACTCCTTATCTTGCTCTAGGAGACGTTGTACATTAACCAAAACTACCACCGAAGGTGAAAAAAGCATAGAAGAGAAGAAAAAGGGGTTTACCTTAGTTACCGCTTAAGGCCCATCCCGTGTTCCGTCATGTGCAGATCCCTGTCGAACGTGCGCATGAGCGACCCTCTCTTGTCATCACATCTCACGTCAGCAGAAGAACGCGGATGGGCAGGGGTCCGGCGTGAGGGAGGGTATTATGTACGTTGGATTTTCCAAGACTACTACCAAATAGTAGGTTTTCCTATTTGGTAGGTTGGGAGGTACGTCAAACCTCCCAATTTGTTAGTAGTCTTGGCAAATCCAACGTCAAGGCTGCATAACAAATAGGAGGAGGACATCCAAGCCCAACCTACCAAAAAAACCAATGCATAAAACAAAATTACGAATGACAAAGACACAAGTTAAACAAGAGAGTTTAATAAAAGAGTGAAAAACTGAGGAGTAGCTAAAAAGAACAGTTTTAACACATGCCCGTCATTCATAGTAATGCAAAAACATAGACTTGTCTGAAACCAAAAAGGTACTGTACCCAAAAACCCTTTTCTTCAAAAACCAACAAAAACACTGAACACAAGAACAAAACACAATTTTCAATGTGGCAAAAACACTTATGTACTGGAACAATACATAATCCCAAACTTGCAATCCAGTGTTGCAAACCCGTACACCCCCCCCCCCCCTTTGTCAAAACAAAACAAAGGAAAAGAACGAGGGACAAGGGGGGAAGACCAGGGATCTTCGCCAGAGCACCAGGAAACACGACCCCCGAGAGCAATCACCGGCCGAGGGGGTCGAACACTGGACACGGAGAGGTAGGAGGAGATGAAGGAATTGATAGAAGACCACAAAACCGCTGAGGCGATGGCAGGGAAGGATCGACGTGGCAGGAACCGGAAGGAGGCAGCAAAGGATCTGACATCGTGCGCAGAACCCCTACAAACAGGGTGACGGGCACGAACGGTCCGACAAACGTGGCGGCCCATCTGCACCTGCGAGAGCCTCCCACCTGTCCGAGGAGACACCCACACAGCAGTACCCGAAGGCGGCGCCACAGACGCAACAGAGGAGTGCAAGGCTGACACCGGGCACAACACATGGCGAGGATGCCCACGCCGTAAAGCCTGGACGGCGAAAGGCTGGAAAACGGGGGCCTCCCTCCCATGCGTGGTAACAAAAGGAGGGGAGGAGGCGAACGAGACGCCATGCAAGGACGGGGAGAATCGCACGCAGTCCCGGGGCCGTGACAATGCCGCTAGTGCAGACACCCGATCCCCAGTGGCCAGAGCGACAAGGAAGAGTGGACGCCCGAGCAACGGAACCGGCGTAGCGGCCCTTGTATACGTGGGGGAAGCCAGAAGGACCAGAGCCCGCCCCAGATCCCACTGCGGAGGGACCTGGCGCGGAGGCGGTCGATCCCGGAAGGCAGCCGTCAGGAAGGAATCCAGCTCCCGTGGCGGAACGACCAGCCCAGCGACGGACCCAAAGAACCCCCCGGACGGCAGACAAGTGGGTACGTATAGCGTCGACTGGAAAGCGACGTGTACGGAAGAGGTGAAACAAGGAGTGTAGGAAGAGGGAAGGAGAGCCAACTGGCAGGCGAGTGGCCTGTAGCCACCTAGTAAAAGACCTCCAGCGGGACCCGTAAGTCCCCCAAGGAGAAGACGGCCTGGAACGCTGCAGGAAGTCAGTCAGGGCCCGGCCGGGAACCGGGAGCCACCGTGCCTCATGAACAAGCACGATGCGAAGGCCAAAGAGGTCCACAGGGCCCCAACCTAGCCCAAGTGGAAGCCGGAGACAGGTAGAGGGACCGGACTCGGGCACCACCGCGGCAACCGGGCGGACCAAGTCCGTGCCGGCCACAGAGGCGCGAGGAGCCAGACGCAGCCGAGGTACAGCCGCAGCTCCGCGAGGACTGGGCACATCAACAGCGCGTCTGGGGGCGGAAAGATGAATATCGACCGCCACCCGTACCAGGCGACCATGAAAGCGTCCGGACCCCCCCCGGAGCGCGAGGCCGGAGGGAGAGGTCCAGAGGCAACTGGCGCGGCACCCCCGATGCGAACAAGGCGACCTCCGGAACACCTCAGGAAGCCGCGAGGTCGGCGAACACAGTCCGTTTCATCGCCCATTCTACAAGAACGCCCTGCCCTCTCGACAGGGCGGCCGCCCAATGGGTGGCAGGCCCGGGCAGGGAGGAGGCATGCAAGGAGAAGGGGTGTCGGTCCGCGAGGAAGAACAACTCCACCGAGACCCCCAATAGAGTCAACGACCTGGAGGACCCCCGCATAAGGAAACAGGGGACAGCTTGTCTTGTCCAACCCGAAGGCCACCGACTTACCCCGAAGGGCCAGCGCGTGGTCCCGCAGGAAGAACAAAGGAACCAACAATCCGAGGGCATAGACGGGTAAGAGGAGGGAGACCCACCCATCTGCCGGGAAGTGGACGTCCCAGGTTCGATTGGGAACCTCACCCAACCTCGCTCGACGTATCTGGGGTTACCCAGACCGTCGGCGGGGGGCGGTCCAGGGCACAGCCGCAGAGAGCGAGCCCCGAGCAACCCAGCGACCGAAGCGTCGGCGAACGGTACGCGGGAGCGGCAGGAGCCGATCCATAGGGGCAACGGAAACACCGCGGTGCCCAGGAGGAGGAGGCGGCGTAGCCAGAGGCTCCCTAAGGGAAGGGGCAGAGCGGCCCAATGCAGCGAACCCACGAACGAGTCCCAGAGCCACCCCGGGAGGGAGACCGAGTGCAACACGGCGAAGACCGTCCACCGAAGGTGCACCGCGGCCGGCAGACCCCGGGGCACCGTAGCGCCGGACAAAACCCATGCGAGACCGACCCATGGCACGACACGCGACGGGATCAAGCGCGACTTGGGAACATCGAAGGGGAACCCTAACCGTGCGATGTTGCGAACGACGGTCAGGGCGTCGCCAATGCACAGTCCTAGGGCGTCGGAAGCTACCAACCAATCGGCCAAGGAAAACAAGATCTGGAGCCCGCTCCTGAGGAGAGGACCCAGAGCCTGCCCCACCAGTGCGGAGAAGATCTGCGGCGCGATGCGGAGACCGAAGGGAAGGCCGTCGAACAGGAACACACGATCGGAAGTCCGAACGGCCAAGAAGCGCTGAAAGCGAGGATGGAGAGGAACGAGCCAAGACGCATCCTGGAGGGCCAGCGACACTACCCACGACAGAGGGCACAGGGCCAGGCGTACCAGGGGTACCGGCAGCATCCGAAACCGGGTGTGCACGATGTGCCTGTTGAGGGCCGACAGATCCACCACCGGTCGCATCGAGTCGCAGTTCGTCGACGGTACCAGAAAGACACGGGAGAGGAAAACCGGGTGACCGGCGGTCAACTCCCTCGACGCCACCCAGCTCGGGCATGGAAGGGAACACGTGGGCCACCTCTGAAGAGATGGGCCGGCGTCGGTGACAAGAGCGGAGTGGGGGTCTGGACGTCCACCTCCAGGTGAGACCCCTCCGCGCAACCCGCCGCCCCCAACGTCCCTCGCGGCTACCGAGGGGCGCAAGGGCGAAAACAACCCGAGGGAGCACCCGAGAGGAGGGGAGCGACCCGGTACGCCCAGGCGAGAAGGAGAACAAGGAGGCCGACCCAGAGAACTACACATTGTGTTGACGTGGAGGTACCCCCGGTACGGGCCGTGCGGGCATGAGCGCCACGTTGACCTCCTCTACCCCTGCCCCCCCCCCCCCCCCAACCTCGTCGAAAAGGGCGGGCCACCCCAACCCCAGGCCGGCGCGGGGCTGACCCCTTCGAAGGGCGGCCGGAAGCGGAAGGCCGGCCAGCCCCGACACAGAGGGGATGAAAGGGGCAAGAACAGAAGTGCGAGGCGGAACCGACGCACAGGCCAGCAACGTCCCAGTCCTGCGCCCGTGCAAGGCGGCAGCACTTGCAGCAGCACCCCAAAGAGGACCGGCAGAAGGACGGGACTGAGAAGACCCCGCGCGCGGCACAGCGCGTCGGTGCGTGACGTAAGCAGGGGCCGTAACGACACAGCGCGGCGTCGCGTGTCGGAAGCAGGGGCCGCCGACAGAGAAGCGTAGCATTCCCAAGCATCCTGCTTAAAAAACCCCGACGTATATAGCGCAGAGTACAACAAACCCTGACGAATAACCAAGGGGGCCGGCCGGCAGAACGAAGACCGTACCGTCGTGCGGTGCCGAGTTGCCGCGCACAAAACCGCCTTCAGCTCGGGAACCAAAGACACCGCGAGCCGAAGGTGGACCCGCTGAACGCGGTCCAAACCCTCGCGAAGATCGCCTGGCGCAGACGCCTCGAAAAGCCGCAGGTGGTGAACAGACGTCTGGAGGGAACCTAAAGACAAGACAATAAGTCCGTCACCCTCCGTCGCAAGGGAAAAACCTTGGCGACAGAGGGCTGATCCGGGTGAGAGAAGAACGGGGTAGCAATAGAACAAAGTTCAAGAACGGGCGTGCTCATCCAGGACCAGAACGCGCCGTCCAACCCGCCGACAGACACAAGAGGAGGCAAAAGCAGGGACGACTCCGGGGGAGGGACGGAAGGAGAGCCGTCGACGGATCGGTGTGTGAAGTCGAAGGCCTCAGCAAACCAGGCCTCCAATGGGAGAGGGTGACCGAGCATGATGGCTAAGCCAGGCGTACCGGCGTCGCACAAACCTGTCCCATAGGAGGACAGACCCGTCAACACAGCCAGGGACTGAACAGCCGGAAGGATGTCAGGGCGGCTGGAGTCTGACCAGAGCGTAGGCCTGCAGAAGGGAGGGGGACCGTAGCAGGGGTAGGTAGGGTGAGGTGCTGAGGGTGAGGCACCGCCAAGAAGGGCGAGAAGAGGGAGTCTTCCATCGACTCCAAGCGCCCGTCGAAGCGTGACACAACCCAGCCCTGCATAGCCGACAATTGATCCGAGAGAGGCTACCCCCGCCCCCTCCCCAGATTGGTCGGCCCGCAGGGGCGAGCGTGAGCGGGAGCGAGACCCACGACACGAACCAGCAGCGTCGCGGCCCAAGGAAGGCGAGCGACGACGGTTGTGTCGCCGTTGAGGGACTCGTCCCCGATCACGAACGGCCGAGGGGGAAACAGCACCATTCCCCTCTTCCAGCGACACATCAGCTCCTGAGAAAGGGGACCCCGAAACCTCGCGAAACCCCACCGAGGCAAGAGGAGGGGTACCCCCCTGGCGAGACGGTAAGTGAAGGTCAGGAAGAGAAGAATGAGGAGGAGCAGGACGACAGGAGTGGGAAGGCTGGCCGGGTGAAAGGAGGCCAGGAGCCGCGGGGGGAAACAGAGCAAGGATCCCCGGGGCTGAGATAACAGGGCGGCCCGACACCGAGGCGGAGGAGGGAGGGACCACCACCGTGGGACGAGACCGTGAAGGAAGAATAGGCACTGAAGCAGGTGAAGTAGGAGAAGCAACGACATCCAGGCGGACCCTCCTGGACAGTGTAGGAGGAGGGAGCAGAGGGCTAGCTACAGCATGAACAACCGCGCGCGGAGAGGACAACGTAAGAGGAAGTCGTCTGGGCTGGGGAAGCGGGCGGAAGGGAGTAGAGCCCCTATCCGTAAAGGCCAGGGGAGGGCGCACAGGGGCAGAGCCGCTAACCCCGGCCTCAGGGCGAGAACCATGACGAGGGCGATGGGCGTCGTCAAGGCGATCAGGAGGACGACGAGGCGAGCGAGAGCGTGGACGGAGCCGGGGAACCCCCCGACGATGGGACGACCGGCTGCGGGACCCAGGGGAGAGGGCCCGAGCAGGGAGAGGGCCAGGTAAATGGCCGTCAGTCGGGTCAGGGATACCCAGGGCGACGCGGATCCGGTCGGCAACAAAGGCCGGGGAACGGTGGCCCACAGTCCTAATGTGGCGGGAGACCATCGTCCACACCGACGGAAGGGAAGCAGGAGGCCACAGCCGCCGCCGAGGAACCAGGGCCATGGAGCAGCACAACCACCAGGGCCAGACACGTGCCACACAGAGCAGGGAGGTAGGCCGTAGAGGACACACAGAGCGAGTGGCGCAAGCAGGACTTGTGGCTCTCCAAGCACGGGGAGCGACAACCAAGGCGAAAGCAAGGCAGCCTACCTGCACTAGAAGAACACACACCATAATCAGCACGTCGAAGGAGTAAGTGGAGAGAATGTCCAAGAAGAACCAGGGAAGGAGCATGGGGAAACAGGAACACACATGCAAACAGGTAACCGTACTCACCCTAAACTGGGAGCACAGAGGTAGGTGAGGAGGGCGGCCGAGGCGGAAGAGCACTAGCAGAACCTGCAAAGATGGAGAAAGTGTTAACCACCACTCAACATCTTACATGCAGGGCCTATAACACCAGTAAAGTGCATACACCAATATAGTATCAGGCAACAAGATGACATAACAAAAGTCAATAGTGAAAGCCAACTATTACCGCAAATTTGCGGGCCAATGGAGGCATAACCGTACCGACACCACCCTCCTGCAATTTCGCGGGACCCCCCAACGATCTCCGCAAATTTGCGGGGAACCGAAATGTCCCAGAGGACCGAATCGAGCACCCCGCAAATTTGCGGGACCGGCCGAGATGGTCCGGCGCCGAAAAAGCGAGAGGAGCGTCTAGGGAATACCAAAAGAGGCCCAGAAAAAAAGCGTCATCTCCTTATGAACTCCAAGCGACGATGGCCATCAAGCTGAGCAGTGTCTTCCTTGATAATATCCTGACTCAACCGGTCAAGGGAGAGGCAAGGAAGACACACCAGGGGAGAGGAGGCACATCCCCTAGGAACCACCCAACCCACAGAGATAGAGCAAAGCCCATGAGGAGAAGTGGCAGGAAGGGTGGTTTGGCACAAACAGGGGCCCCCGTAGGGTACCCCAGGATTGGGCAAAAGGGTATGAAAGGATGGAGGTGAAAACAGTAAGGGAACACAAAAACCAGTAAATGAAACTGGCGAGAAAAAGGGTGGCCTAGCCGTGAGGAGAGAATGTGTCAGGGGCGAAAAACCCTGTGGTGTGAGGGAGGGGCCCCCGTGGGGTACCCCAGGATATCACGAACCACCAAGCGCCCAGGCCCTTGAGACACAGTGAAGGCTCGAAAGGGGGGACTCGGGAATAACGCTAATAATACGGCCGACACAAACCCTACAAACAGCACCGCCACCACGAAATCTCAGATCGTGAACCAACTGTACACCTAGGCTATGAAAATATGAAAACTCATAGGGGCATAGCAATTCCTGAATGAGAAACAAGCTAGGCTAAATAAGCTAAAAGCTAAACTATGCCCAGACTAACAGGAAAAAAGAATATGAAAAGAGAAAGGAATGAAAAACACACACGAGGAACGCCAGGCGCCCCCGTACCTTCGGTAGCTATTTCCACACGCGTCTCCATTAAACACACTTAGGAGCCCATTTACGTGTGCCCTAGATCACGTAACATCTGTCTAACAAAAAGAAGGCCAGATAAGCCGAAACGAACCTAAACAGGGTGAATTAAAGGAGCACAACAAAAGCGACTTCATTCAATGGAGCGCGTGAAAAAATGATGACAAGAGAGGGTCGCTCATGCGCACGTTCGACAGGGATCTGCACATGACGGAACACGGGATGGGCCTTAAGCGGTAACTAAGGTAAACCCCTTTTTCTTCTCTTCTATGCTTTTTTCACCTTCGGTGGTAGTTTTGGTTAATGTACAACGTCTCCTAGAGCAAGATAAGGAGTAGACTCTAGACGTTTTCTTTTTAACCGCGGTTGGAATGACGACATAGCAGTCAAAATAGACAAGTCGTCATTGCAATTAGGTTAATAGCCTTGACGTTGGATTTGCCAAGACTACTAACAAATACTGATTACCTATGGTTCATCCGTGCCTAGGTTGAGGACTTGATTTATTCCAATCTTAAGTATCCTTCTTTGTACTTTGGTATGTCTATGCCTCATACCAATTTCTTTCGGGAAATAATTACGTGCTGGTCACTTATATTGTGTATCACACGCTTCGTACTGTACTAAATTTGTACTGTCTTCACTCTTTCCAGAATTGGGTGTTCATACTGTCTTCCACAAGGGGGAAGGGGGGGCATCCTGTTGTTCATAATCATCTTTATGACATACATCATTCTTTGTCTTAGGCTAAGATCTCCATTGAACTAGACATGACTGTACTTGACTTTCTTAACCCCTTCAGACTCATATGACGCAGAGGTTGCCAGATTAGCAATAAGAAATAGAGTTCTCTCACTCTTATAATTACCTCTCCAAAATTAGTTTTCTGCCCACAGCTAACTCAAAGACAACTGCAGAGGTTGAAGTAACTAAAATAAAGGTTTGTAAAAAACCCTGATGGTAATAAAGGCTTTAAAGTATCCCTAATAGGCTCAAAATTGCGTCATATGTCGGAGAGGGTTAATATGCACCTGTCAGTACACTCTTTTAACATGTTAAACGCGAAATAGACCTAGGGGCTAGGGTAGTTATTTGTGCATTTCTAGCCTTGGATTCTGACAGAATTCGTTATAGTTACAATATAGAGCATTATTTGTTTTCGGTATGCTTTTATTTTACATATATGATGTATATATGAACCTTCAAGAGTGCTAAAATAAGTTGGAAAAGTATTTGGGTGGTGAAAAACGAAGATATTGGCCACCCGGTCATAATCTCAGGCGAGAGAGAGCCACAGATAACCCTCCCCTCTCGCTGTCTGTGAGTCAACTGAGGCGAGCGGGCGGTGTCTGGGTGTTATATAACGATCTTTTATGCAACCCACTTGTGCTACATTATCGCGGGAGAGAAAAATAACCGATAAATGATGAAAATAAGAGGAAAAATAGGTGATAATTGAGGAGGGGGGGGGGGGGGGGGGGGGGAAGGGGGGGGGGAGGGGGGGGAGGGGGGGGGGGGGTGAGAAACACATGGATGAGTACTAGAGGGGAATTATCTCACCTAGAGACAAATTCCTTGTTTTTGATAGCCATGGATGTTTTGGAAGGCTCTTTTTATGGTCCTGCTTCCGTGAGGCCTATCGCGTTCACTATGGTAAGCCTTCCGTGAGGCCTATCGCGCTTGCCGGGTTAAATAAACTCTCTTGTTTATGTCTGTCTTTTCTTGGTCTTGATCTCTTCACTAATGGCTAAAGTTTTGGTTTACAGCTTGGATGTCCGCCTCCAATTTGGTACTCTAGCTCTACGTTCGAGACGTAGAGGCTACTACTAAATTGGGAGGTTTGACGTCACCCAAATACCAAATAAGGAAAACCTTCTATTTGGTAGTAGCCTCGTAGTATCCAACGTCATAGTATCCCTCCCTCACGCCGTACCCCTGACCATCCAATCTAGTCTATTTAACTTGATATCTGGATAATTTAATAAACCCGGCCGGGTTACACGGGAGACGCACGAAGACGTCGTAAGGAGCCTAGATGGCGGATGGGCAAAATTCTTCAACTTTCTCACCCATATTTCATGTTTTCTTTAAACTAGTGGCCTCAAAGTGTGTACAACGTCCCTAGTAGAGAAAGTACTGTAGGTGCTACTCTAGATGTTATCGTTTAATCGCGCTAAGTGGTTACGATAATGCCCACTCCGCTAGAGGAGCGGGATTATACATAGTATAAGCTCTACGTTGGATACTACGAGGCTACTACCAAATAGAAGGCTTTCCTTGTTTGGTATTTGGGAGGCATCATACCTCCCAATATATATATACAGTAAACTTCCGTTAATCCGAAGGGCAGCGGACCGGCCCTCGTTCGGATTAGTGGATTTTTCGGATTATCGGACTTTACCCCTATGAACCTGTGTATTAATGGCCTGACGAAAACATTGAGGCATTAGGCCACCCAAATGACACAATGGTGCACACATATCGGCTCATATGTTCATGAAATCACTTCAAAAGTTTACCATTGTCATTGTAGCCTATTACCTACTTCAAAACATTCAGATTAATGGTCAAAGGAATCTGCTGATATAAACGTAAACACCTTCTTCTTCTTCTTATTGTCACATGTCCGCATCGTCTACTAGCGAGTTTGTCTTGCTCTTGAAAGGACCCTTGGGACGCTCCGATCACTGAACTATAAATAGTAGCGTATCGTTACGTCCAAAGGTGCGTTTTCAAGCGCAAGACTGAATGCGCTTGCAGACGATGCGGTGCAAGCCAGTAGCGCATCGGAGCGTCCCAAGAATGCGTTCAAGAGCAAAACAAACTCTCTAGCAGACGATGTGGTGTTTACATTTATATCAGTAGCTTCCTTTGACCATTAACCCGGGAACTGCGGGAAGACTCTTAAGAGTTCCCCCAGCGGACTACGGGAAGACTCTTAAGAGTCAGAGTAAAAATAAAATAAATTTTAAACATCGAAAAAAAAAAAAAAATGTTTGCCCTTGGGCCATGCAAAATATCAGTCCTCTACCTCCCCTCCTCCAGTTATCACCTATTTTCCCTGTTATTCCCTTATTCTGAGGTATATTTTTGTGCTAACATTAGCGAGTTGCAAGCAGGGCATTGTCATCACTGTTAGCAAGCGAGTGCAAGAGAGAGAGAGAGAATATCGATCGACTGTGTCTCAGTGGCCTTGGGGGAAATTGGCGGGAAAGGAGGTTGCCTCACCCATACATTATGTAGCTCGCAGCCTGTATCGCCGATTTTGACCATCCAAACGCTGTTTTCACTCGTTTTATTATTGTAACAGGTTAATACCTTTATAATCAACCTATAATAGGCACATATGGATAAGTATTAATGCTATTTATGGTAAAATTAATATTTTAGTGATGGAAACAGCTCAAATACATGCGCACAGGCAGAGGTGTCTAATTACCCCCATGCGCACTTAAGAGGTTAATCTGAATGTTTTGAAGTAGGTAATAGGCTACAATGACAATGGTAAACTTTTAAAGTGAATTCATGAACATATGATATGTGTGTGCTCCATTATGTGTCATTTGAGGGGACTAATGCCTCAAAAAGAGGACTTTGGGACTTCTTGAAATTCGGACCATCGGGTGAATTCGGATTTGGCCTCAAATTGAAAAATTTGGACTATTGGGAGATTCGAATCATCGGTCGTCAGATTAAAGGACTTTTACTGTATGTATATATATATATAGGGGAGGTGTGGTGCAGTGGTCATGCCACTGGATTGGTAATCCAATGGACCCGGGTTCAAATCCCGATATGTCAATGGGAAGATATTATTGGGATTGAATTTGTGCTGTACCTAGTATCAGTGCATTACCACAAAGCCCACCGAAATGCCAAAAAAATACCCTCATTGTTCCCTGATTAAATAACACTGTATGAATATTCCCATATTCAAAATATGTTACAGGGGGACAATGCCTAGTGAGTTCACTGCTCAATAGGTGGCGTTCTGAGAGTGAGGGTCTGAGTCTGGAGGGTGAGACGGTGAAGCACTTGAGCGAAGCAACCAGCCGCTTCAGAGATGGAGCTGCTTCGAGCCATGATGGATGCTTCACATGTCTCACTCCCCAGACTGAAACAAGACCTCACGGGCTTTACCGTGTTGAGCGGTGGAATGTACAGGCTCTCAGCCTATGCCCGAGAGGGAGTAGTTGGAATATAGAAAAAAAAAAAAAAAAAAAAAAAAAAAAATATATATATATATATATATATATATATATATATATATATATATATATATATATATACCGGTATATATATATATATATATATATATACAGTATACAGTATATATACAGTACAGGTATATATATTAAGATGCTTTTACGGTATCGGGGAAAAATTACACATCAAACGATTAAAAAGCGGAACCCATTATTTGATGACAGTTCCTGAAGCAACAACACTAGCAAAATTTAATTCTTGTCGGCCAGTATTCAATGGTTGCACAATGCTGTCGCATAGTAGTAGTAGTCGTTCCCTAGGCTGCCTGGCCAAACAGCCCCGAGCGCCTAAGGAAGGCCACGGCTGAGACCGGGTTTTTCCACAAAGCTCACAAGGAACGTATATTGTGTTGTTGCCGTAAGTGGATGTGTTTACCCAGGACAAGAAAAGAGAACTGATATGTAGGTTGCAGGATGAAGAGGAAAAACCTGATGTCATAGCCCTACAGGAAGTAAGACCAAAAAATGCTAGAATTGAAAGGGAACTGGTGGAATATAGTTTGGAGGGTTTTGAGTTATATGAGAGAAATGCTATTAGAGCAGAGGTTGGAAGAGGATTGTTTATTTATGTAAGAAAAGAGCTCAAGGTTAATGAGGTGGATATGAGACAGCAGTATTGTGAGTATTTGTGTATTGAAGTAAAATGTGTAAGAGGATCAATTCTAATTGCCTCTATATATAGAAGCCCAAATAATAGCAGGGGAGAGGATGATAACCTACTGAAAGCAATGGAGGAGATAGATAATAGAGAGAACAAATATAAAATTTTGATTGGAGATTTCAATTTGCCAAGGATCAACTGGGCAAATTGTACTACTCCAGCGGGACAGGGTAGCCTGGAAAATAAGTTTATAGAGAAAGTGAGAGATTGTTTTTAACGCAACATATTGTAGAGATGACAAGATATAGAGATGGGACGCAGGGGAGTGTACTTGATTTGATTTTTAGCAATGAAGAGGATATAGTGGAACATGTTAATGTGGATAGCCCTATAGGTCGTAGTGACCATGCCTGTATAAGCTTTAGTTGTAACATTAAATCAGAGAGGGATAATAGAAGTAATAGAAAAATATACATGTATGATAGAGCAGATTATGAGCTGCTGAGACGGTGTTTGGACATTGACTGGGGGGAATACTTGAACGGTGAAGACGCTGAAGGAATGTGGAGGAAAATTAGAGTCAAACTGGAGAATGCTGTATCCAAAAGTGTACCAGTAAGGGAATATAAGGATAAAACAAAATTGAGGAAAAGAACTAACCCAGAATTGCCAATGAAAAGAAAGCTTTGGATATTGATTAGAAGAAAGAAACGATTGTGGGAAAGATTAAAATTGTTAAAAAAGAACAGGGGGTCTAGTATAGAGGCTAAGGAAGTGGATCTGGAACGCAGACAAATAAACAATAAAATAAGGTGGGAAACAAGGAGGGGGGTGAAGGAGAGGGAGAGAGAGATAGCTAGAAATGTGAAGGATAATCCAAAAATATTCTGGAAGTACATTCAGGAAAAGTTAACAAGAAGAGTAGGGATCCCAGAGCTGGTAGGAGGGTTGAATGATGGGAGTAGAGCGGAGACTGATAAGGAGAAAGCAGAGGTGCTGGGGAAATACTTTGGGGGGGTACTAACAGTGGAGTCGGAGGATGCAGTGCCTACTATTCCCATCAAACAGGCACCGGCACTAGAACTAATAGAGTTTTCCCATGCTAGAATAAGAAGGGCTATAGAAAAAATGAACAGAAGTAAGTCACCGGGACCGGATGGGATACACCCAAGAATCATAAAGGAAGGAGGGGAGATGTTAGTAGAGCCATTGAAAATGTTATTTGAGGTATCGTTTAATACAGGACAAATCCCGATGGACTGGAGAGAGGCGAACATAACAGCTATATTTAAGAAGGGAAAGAGAAATGACCCAGGGAATTATAGACCAGTCAGTTTGACAAGTGTTGTGTGTAAACTAATGGAAACGGTAATTAGAGAAGGAATAATGGATCATATGAAGTCAAACCAACTTTTCAGTGGGAGACAGTTCGGATTCTTGCCGGGGAGGTCGACGGTACTACAGCTAATTAAGGTGGTAGATGATTGGATGCAAATTCTAGAAGATGGTGATGTAATAGACGTGGTATATTGCGATTTTATGAAGGCCTTCGATAAGGTCCCACATAAAAGGTTAATAGAGAAAGTTAGAAGCTATAATATAGGGGAGAAATGTGTGAAATGGATAGAAGCCTTCCTGAAAGATCGGAGACAGAGGGTACTGGTGAATGGAATAGGCTCGGGATGGAGGGAAATTACAAGTGGGGTACCTCAGGGATCTGTGTTGGGACCACTGCTGTTCGTTATATTTATCAAAGACTTGCCTGAAGTTATAACTAATGGAAGTGAGGTATACCTGTATGCGGATGACACTAAGCTGCATAGAAGAGTGAGGAGTAAGGAAGATATAGGTTTGCTTCAAGGAGATGTGGAGGGCATGAAGGGATGGTCTGAGCATTGGTTAATGCCTTTTCATCCAAAAAAATGCAAGTACATGCAGATTGGGACCAGCAAGATAGACAAGGTAGGATACAGTATGTATGAAGCGATGGAGGAAGTGAATGCAGAAAAGGATATAGGAGTAGTGATAGACAATAAGTTAAATTTCTCAGAACATTTAGCGGAAAAGATAAACAAAGCCAATAGAATTGTAGGGCTGATAAGGAGGACATTTGTGTCACTTGACGAAGAAATCTTCAGGAATCTCTATACAGCGCTGGTTAGGCCGCACCTGGAATATACGAACCAGGTGTGGGCTCCATATATGGTAAAGGATATAGAAGCAGTGGAGAAAGTGCAGAGGAGAGCTAGCAAGCTGGTACCAATGTTGAAGAACGCTGGCTATGAGCAGAGGTTGAGGACACTGGGGCTTCCGACACTGGCATATAGGAGAAAGAGAGGGGATATGATAGAGACTTTTAAGATAGTGTCAGGAAAGTATGATTAGGATGTGTGTGAAGGTATCTTCTTGATGCGGGAGGGAACAAGAATGAGAGGACACTCTAAGAAAATTTACAAAGAAAGAAATAGGCTTGAGAAGGCAAAGAACTCATTTTGTGATAGAGTGGTAAATGAGTGGAACGCACTGCCCCAGTATGTAGTCGATTCCGAATCAATAAGGGAGTTTGAAAGTAATCTTGATAAAGCATGGGGAAGACAAGATTTGAAGTTTGATTATAAAACAAAAATACAGAATAGTAAAAATGTTGCGTCTGCTACCGCCGGCGCCAACACCGTGAACGACCGCAGCAGTGCAAGTACTGGTACTGAGCTGGATACACAGGCATAGTTTGCCTTTTTCCAGAGGATCTACTGTAAGAAACTGTAAGAAACTGTAAGTAAGTGGTTGTGTGCTGTGCAGTCTTCCATAATATGTTTGATAGCGTGTGGTGTTGTGTTACAGAGGGCCTGTGAGGGGAGTGTCTCAGCACCAGGGCCCGGGCTCAGAGGGGGTCCGGGCATGACGTGTATAATAATATAGTTAATAATTACAGTACAGTACTGTATATAGGCAGCAAATAAGCAATTTAGTAGTAGCCTCTACGTTCCAACATAGAGCTATATACTTATCGTATAATTCTGCTCCGCTCTAGAGCGGGCAATTATCGAAATCACTAGCGCGATAAAACGATAACATCTAGAGTAGCACCTTACTCTCTCTACTAGGTACGTTGTACATACTTTGGAGGCCACTATTTGAAAAGGAAAATAAGAAAATATTGATGAGAAAGAAGAGAAAATTACAGGATTTTAGGCCATCCTATCTGGCTCCTTCAGCCGTCTTGACGGATCCACCCCACTACCCGACAGGGTTCATTGGGCATTCCTTTTTGCGCTACTCAAGCCTCCACACACGCTGTTTTCTATGCGCCCGATTTTTGTGCTTCTACTCCTGTCGCCTACCCTTTGGGTGAGTTGTGGGCCTTATTTATGGTACCTAAGGTTATTAGACAGATGATCTGTGATGTAGGCACGCTTCAAATGGGCTCTTAGGTGTGTTACTTTGAGTATGGCGTAGAAACTGGTTGGTCACGCTTCTGCGCATGCGTCGCCCTTCGGCGAGTGTTATTTTTTAGGCCTTTGCCTGTTTTTATCATCATTTTCACTTGCGGTGGCTTAGTTTTGTTTACCTGGTAGGTTCTATTACGCTTTGTGCTTATTTTCTGCTTTCATTGCGTGGCTTTTGCGCAAAGTTAGGCTAACTTGTGCACTTTCTTTTGTGACGAAGGGGGCATAGCCCCCCTTGCCTTGACAGGTTATTTTGGCCTTATGTTTTGCTTACCTTCCCATGAATGTTTCGCATTGGAGTGTGCCCTGTGTTTTTTGTTTTTATCTGCCACTCAACCAAGGCTAGGCCCCCTGTTAATAGCCTAACTTTTAGTTGGAGGGGGGCGCCAGGGCTAGGCCTCATGTTCCTAGCCTAACTTTTTGGAAGGGGGAGAAGGGACTTTTGGTGGACCGTCACTGTTGCCTCGTCGCTCTTGCTTGCCGATCTCTGGTTTTACTAAACCACCTTAGGCTCGCAGGGGTATGACGCTTTGGTTTTACTAAACCTTCTGTGGGGCACCCTTTTTTCGTCTGACGCTCGCTCCCGCGCTGTCTCTCCCTTCTTTTGTTGGCACTCCCCTAGGCCTTGAGTTCATTAGACACAGTCTTCCCCTTAATTGAACTCCCTCATACATTGAGGTCCCCGCGGCACGGTCTTCACCTCCTTTGAGCTCTACGATGCCTTGAACTGTCGTCCCTTCCACCCTTTTTGGTGACGCGGGTCTCTGGGAAGGGCTCCGCGCCCGCTCCGCCCTTCAGCGTGGACAAATCCCGCTCCAGGTCGGTCCTTTGCTTCCGACATGTTCTCTTTTTTGGCTGCTGTGGTCGGGTCTCTCTGGACACGCTCCGCCCTAGGATGGTACTATCCGTCTCTAGGTCGGTCCTCTGCATCGCACTGTTTTATTTTTGCTCTTGCAAGCTCCCCTGCCAGCTGTCCTGCTGTGCACTTGGGTTGAGCCTTTTGGTTGGTATTTACCTCCATCTCCCTTTCCGCTCGAGGGCGGACAAATCCGCTCTGGAGCGGACATCTCCGCTCTGGCGCAAGCATCTCCGCTCTGCAGCGATTTCTATTCCGCTCTGGACAGGGCCCCCTTGGGCTCCTTCTTCACTTTGGCTTCTACACTGGGTCTCTCCTCCACCTGTTCCGCTCTGGAGTGGACGCCAGTCCCGCTCCTGGTCGGTCCTAGGCCTTCCCTCCTGCTGCCCTAGCCCTCCTGTTTTCACCTGGTTCTACTCTACGCTTGACGTCAGTCCCGCTCCTGGTCGGTCCTAGGCCTTCCCTCCTGCTGCCCTAGCCCTCCTGTTTTCACCTGGTTCTCCTCTACGATTTTTCCGCTCTGGAGCGGGCGCCAGTCCTGCTCCAGGTCGGTCCTAGGCCTTGCCTTCTGATGCCCTGGCTCTCTTGTTCGCTGTGCGCTTGCCTTTCTCCTTTGCCTAGACTGCCATTGTCATGCATGCATGCCCCGCTCTGGAGCGGGAGGGTGTAGTCCGCTCTGGAGCGGGTCTGTCTGCTCCGCTCTGGAGCGGACTTTCCCGCTCTAGAGCGGACTTGCCCTCTCGGCCCTGGCACTATTTTTTGGCCAATATTGCCTTGTTTGTACTTGGGGTTTGTCGGTTACTGTGTCTCATAACCTTCTCCTTTACATCAGGCTGTGTTCCCGCTCTGCACTGCTGGGTCCCTTGGCCTGCCATCTCCTCTTCGATCCCTTCACCCTCAGGTACCCTTTTCGGTTCTTATATGGCTGTCATGCTTTATTTCAGGGTGTTTGAACCTGCACCTTGGTCTTTTCTGACCTGGGTTTTTGGGGTTCTTTGGACTGTTGCTGCTTATGATGGATACTTGGCCCTCCCGCATGGGGGGTCCGTCTCCGTCCTTCTCCACATGGGGGGGGGGGAGGGTGTTATTACTTTTATGTACCTATCATAATGCCTGGTATCTTTTGTGTGTTTTTTGCGCATCCTGTCATACCTTCCTTCAATTTATGCATCCTCTTTCTCTGAGCTTCGTCTGGGACATCTTTCATTTCTCCCTTCGCTTACTGTGCGGATGTCGCTCCCTGCCTGCGCCATGGGTGTGCCCATCCGGCTATGGGAGCTGGGCATACTGGGTGCCCCGCCCATGCTGCGTGCTACTGCCGTGATAGCTTCACCCCCAGACGGGGTGGCCCGTGTCTCGTCAACTTTATGACGTTTGAGTCTCGCCCTACTTCACCGGATGCTGAGACGGCACGGGTCGACCTCCCCGCTGCATGGTCGGGCGTGGCTCGGTCTGTTAAGGCCCATTTACACTGGGTCCCCCGCTTCATGGACGACGGGGTTCGCGCCTTGCTGACCCTTCCTCTGGTGTCTCCGCGCCCTGTGGTCACCGCTTCGCAGGTCCCTCAGTCTGGTGTGTCTCCGTTATCACCGGACACAGCGGGGTCGATGCGGCACCACTCAGCTTCTCCACGTCGCCGGAAGTCTTCGACGTCCCGCCGCCCTGCCGCTTCAGACCACACGTCTCTGGGCTCGCCGACTTTTCGCCCTACGATGGCGATGCTTCCCCCGGTCCGTGTTCCTGCTGGTGTTTCGGCCTTCTCACCTGGTCGTCGTCCCACCCATGGGCTGCTCTGGGTGATTGGGGCGTCGCAGGCCGCCGGACGTCTACCGTCGGCTCCTCTGCCATCGTTGCCGTTGGCTCTGCTACCACCGTTACCGCCTCCTCCCCCTCCTACGGAGGCGGGGGCTCTGTTTGCTTCGGCCTCTCCTCTTCTTGTCCGCGATGGTCTCCCGGATTCTCCTGGCTTTGTCGGGTCTGACATTCCGTGTGGCCTGCCTTCTCCTGCTCGGAAGAGTGGACCCGTACCTCTGGCAGTGCACGGCGCCAGTGTGGCGGTTTTAGGGTCTGGTCAGGTGGGGGCTGCCTGTGACCTCGTGGGACTGAGTGGCGGGTGCGATGAAGTGTCCGGTGTCGTAGTGGTTGAGGACTCGCCCCGGGAGTCTTTTCTCCTATACTCCGTCGCCTCGTCGGTCGCCCAGCCGTCGGAACCGTCGCCGGCCCATCTCTTCATCTTCCTCATCACCGACCGCAGACCCTGGATGGGTCCTTCCTCTTCGGGCCGTCCAGGAGGCCCAGGTTAGGGCTGAAGAGGCTAACGCTGCACGGTTTGCCTCCCTGCACGGGATGCTTGCACTGATGGCGGGGGGCTGGGAGCGTCCTCTTCCCATTCCTCCTGTGCTTCAACCTTGCGTTTTGGTTGTTCGACACTATTGCCTCCTAGCCTTGCTCTTGCTTGCCTGTCTCCGGATTTACTAAACCTTCTTGCAGGGCCCCAGTTTTTGTCTGCTTCCAGCTCCTGCGACACAGTCTTACCCTCCATTGAACTCACCAATACCTTGAGTTCCTCAGGCACAGTCTTCCCTACATTGGGCTCCCCAATGCCTTGAGGTTCCTGAGACACTGTCTTAACTTCCATTGTGCTCACCAATCCCTTGGGATGTCTTTTTCCTTCCATCCCCGGTGCCGCAGGTCTCTCGGACGGGCTGTACTCGGCTCGCTCCGCCCTGGTGCGTGGATGACTCCCGCTCCTTGGCGGTCCTATGACTCGACACATTCTCTTATAAGACCGCTCCCTTTATTACTGCGATCTGCCTGACGTCCTTCAACGGTGTCTTTGGCTTTGCTGCGCGGGACCCTTTCGGCCTCTCCACTTCAGTTGGGCATGTTTTTCTTACGGGCCTCTGGCGTTTGGGCTAGGGCCTCACGGGGCCCGTTCCGCCCTAGGGTGTGCTCTCTCCTCCTCTCAGTCGGGCCTATGCTTTGCCTCTGTTCTTTACCCGCGGACGCTCCCACGTTAGCTGTGATGCTAGACCATTCAGTTGGGACGCTTGGATGTACATCTCTGATGTTTTTACCCAGGGAGGCTCCCACGTCGGCTATCGTGCTAGACGATTCTTTTGGGACTCTTGGATGTTCCTGGCCTTTCACCTTTACTGGTACCTACGGGCCTCTGACGTTTGGCTACCCTACGCCCGCTCCTCCCTGGTGCGGCGCTTCCGCTCTGGAGCGGACGATCCGATCTGGAGCGGTGACTGTCTTTTTATTTCCGTGGATGCTTCCACGTCAGCTGTCCTGCTAGTCTATTCTAACAGGCCTCTTGGGTGTTTTCCATTTCACCCTTCCTGATGCCTCAAGCCTCTCCCATCCGACTGCACTACATCTGCCCCGCCCTCGAGCGGAAATTCCCGCTCTTGGCCAGTTCTCTTCCGTACTTCTCCTGACACCATCCCGGTTCCTCACCTGTCCTATGCCGCTCTCCGCTCTGGAGCGGAGCTTACTTTCTGCTCCAGAGCGGGATTTCCGCCCCGGCGCGGAGCGGGCCGTTCGGGGCCCCCTCCTCTCTGGGTCGGTTCTCGGTGGACTTTGCCTTGCCTCTGGATGGGCCCTCCGTTGCCGTCATTCATCTTCCTACTGTTGCAGTCATTCATCTTACTACTGGCTCCGTCTCGCTCCCTTGCCTCCCTAGGCTAGGTCATTCATCTTCCTACTGGCACCATCTCGCTCCATTGCCTCCCTCGGCCTCCTGGGCTGCTCCTGCAGCGTGCAACGCTCTCCTCTCTGGTGCGCAGCTTCCATTTCCGCTCCAGGGCGGCGAGGGCCCTTCCTCCTACATTCCGCTCCTGAGCGGTTTCCGCCCCAGAGCAGAGGGGACCATTCTGGACCACTCCGCTCTGGGTCGGTGCTAGGGTGCTTTGCTTTACCTCTGGATAGGGACTCAGTTGCAGTGGTTCACGGACTTCTCTTTTTTATCAGACTGTGCTCCCACTCTACTCTGATGGTAGGGTGGAGAAGAGGCATCTTCTCCTCTTCAGTGCCTTCACCCTTTGGGTATTCTTATTATCCTCTTCAATTATAAGGCTTTCATGCCTTCCTTCTGGGGATTTGCACCTGCCCCTTGGTCTTTTCTGACCGGGGTTTTTCGGGGTTCTTGCTCTTGCTGGTTCGCCTGGTCTCTCCCTGACCCTCCGCATGGGGGGTCACTCTTCACCCCTCACCTCGCACAGGGGGGGGGGGGGGTTACTCACTTTCATGAAAGGTGCTCCATTTTCGTGGTGTAGTGAGCACTTTTGTGCGTCCTTCGGCCCTTGTGCTTGTTCCTTTTCAGGAGTTTTTATTCCAGTATTTGTGCACCCATGCATTATCCTCCTGTCTCGCCCTCCGTTCGAAGGGTCCCCCTTTTTCGTCCTTTCCTTCCTACACGAGGGAAGGGGGTATTCTCCTGTCACGGTTTTACCGGTTTTTCACGTTATTGTGCTTACACACACTTCCTGGGCTTCCTACATGGGACGACAGTATCTTTTTCCTTTCCGTTTGCAAGGAGGATATCACTTCCTTCCTGCGCACACCATGGGTGTGTCCGTCCTGCCATGCCCGTTGGGCGTAGAGAGTGTCCTCCCCTTATCTCATGCTACAGCCGCGATGGTTTTCACCCTCGGAGATATAGATCGTGGCTCGTGGATATTGTCCTTTGTGTCTCGTCCTCCTTCCCCGGACACGGATTAGATGTAGTCGGGAATTGCTCTCTATGTCAAGAACCACTTCCATTGGATTCCACACTTCGTAAGACGGAGGGGTACACGCCATGCGTCCTCTTACCTCTGCTGTCTCCGTGGCGCCAGGCCGCCTTTCCTCCTGTGCCTCGTTCGGGCGTCCTCGCGGTTTCCGAGGACGCCAAAACGACGGTGTGACGTCGCTCTCCTTCCCCATATCGCCGACGATTCCCGCCTCCTACGTCCAGTTCATGCCATACATGTGGCTCTGGACGAGGCTCGGGAGCCCGTCACACTGCATGCAACCTCCCTGCCCGGGCCTGCCGCCCTATGGACGGATGCTCTGTCTAATGAACAGGGCGCCCGGGTCGTATGGTCTTCCCAACACACCGTGTTCGACGACCTAGCGGCCTCCTGGAGTGTTCCACAGGTGGCCTGGTTCGCCTCCTGCGAGGCGACCTGGTTGCCTGTGTTCCTGTCCCGCTGGATTACTCCTCCGGCGGAGGTACCGGTCGCGTTCAGCAAGGACTGGCGCAGGTGGCGGTCGGTTTATGTGTGTTCCACCAACCGCCGCCCTTTTTGATGTGCTAAGTCCTCCACAGGCTGAGAGGGTACCAGTGCTTCGTTTGGTTGTCGCGCCCATCCGGCCGGCCCAAGCCTGGTCCGCTCGGCTGAAGCGGTGGTACCCGCGTCCAGTTCCCCTAGCGATCTCCGATTTCCACTTGGTATCAATTGGTGTCCTAGGGACCTCGTTAGCCTTCACATCGTGGATGTTGTGAGGCAGGGTGGATGCCTACGTTTAGTCGTTCTTTGACTGTCAAATCCTCTCCCCTGGATTCATTTTACATGGCAGACTTACGGTTCTCACTGACACAGTTTTCCTTCTTGGTTTCCTACCCATCACGGATGCGCCCATCGGTGGCGTTCGTGTTTCACTACCTCCATTGGTTAATCTTGAGAAGCGTCCCAACATCTGCACCACTCTTACGAACCGCCTGTCGGCCATTCGGGTACCGTTTGAGACTTTCACGGGGTTGGTCGTTCCTCCCTAGGACTTGGGTTCTTTTTGCGGTCCTGCTTTATGCTTCGTCCGGCGCCGCGTCCGCTTCCTCCTCAGTGGTTTCTGGCGGAGGCTCTCGACCTGCTCTCGTCTGCCTCTTACGCTCATTACCCCACGCCTGCACACTTCCGTGACGTGACATTGTTCTTTATGGCTTTGGCGACAGGTGAAGGAGTCCCCGGAGATGACTGCCAGGTCTAGGGTCCGACTTTCCTTACATCGTTCTCCCGTCCTTGAGTCAGTTACTTTGGCTCCGTCTGTTCGTTTGGTTGCTACGACCGTACGCGACGCTCCCGTTTTTATGCTTTTCCTGTACCGGCTTTCAAACATGGTAGGGTTCTTCATCCGTTATGCCCGGTTCACACCCTGTGTCCGTATGTGTACTCGACCAGGCCGGTGTCGGGGTTGCCTTTACGGGTGGCGCCTCCGACCTGTAGGAGACTAGGTCGACGTGCTGTGGGACTTCGCCTGTGTCGGTAGTTTCGGGCCAGTAACCCTTACGTTCTGGACGCAGCTCATGTTGTCCGTTCGTACGCTGCTATGTTCAGATTTTACATAATCTTTCTCGCCCGAACGTTGCCGACACGGGGCTTTGGTCTTCCCCCACCACGTTTGTCTCCTCCTCTCTGGCCATGTCCACAGGCAGGCCGGGACGTCCTTGTACTGCGTTGGGCCAGCAGGTTCCCTCAGGGTCTACCTGCAGCGTTCCTTCTGTCTCTTATCCTTCTCCCTTCTTGTTCTTCTTTTATTGGGGGAAAGGGGGAGGGGGGGTATTGCACTATACCCATACTTGCACCTAAGTTAAAGGATTAATACCTAGGTTAAGATTTTGATATAATTTCTCGTCTTAAAGTATACTACGTTCTGTTGGTAGGTCTTGGCCTCATACCACTGAACTTTTCTTGTGGCTTTCAGTGCTGGTCACTGTGTCTGCTCATGTCTTTTCTCGTCACCCCCTGTACGGTCCTCCTCTTCGACGTATGTCAGTCTTTCCTCATTACATTCTGGGTCTTCCTGCCTTCGTCCGGAAGAAGGGGGGGGGGGGGGGAGCATCCTGGACTTCATATTTTATGATGAAATGCAGCATTCTTTGTCTTAGGTTAGTTATCCCATGGCATCTGACTTGACTGTACTTGACCTCTCTTGATATGCACCTGTCAGTACACTCTCTCTATAAACTCTCTTGTTTAAGTCGGTCTTTCCATGGTCCTGATATTTCCTAAGGGCTAAAGTTTGTGTTTTCAGCTTGTATGTCCGCCTCCAATTTGGTACTCTAGCTCTACGTTGGAACGTAGAGGCTACTACTAAATTGGGAGGTTTAACGACCCTCCCAATACCAAATGAGGTAAACCTCCTATTTGGTCGTAGCCTCGGAGTATCCAACGTCATAGTATCCCGCCCTCGCGCCGTACCCCTGCCCATCCAATCTTGTCTCTTGTAACTTGATACCAGGAATGCCCAATGAACCCTGTCGGGTAGTGGGGTGGATCCGTCAAGACGGCTGAAGGAGCCAGATAGGATGGCCTAAAATCCTGTAATTTTCTCTTCGGTCTCATCAATATTTTCTTATTTTCCTTTTCAAATAGTGGCCTCCAAAGTATGTACAACGTACCTAGTAGAGAGAGTAAGGTGCTACTCTAGATGTTATCGTTTCATCGCGCTAGTGATTTCGATAATTGCCCGCTCTAGAGCGGACCAGAATTATACGATAAGTATATAGCTCTACGTTGGATACTCCGAGGCTACGACCAAATAGGAGGTTTACCTCATTTGGTATTGGGAAGGTCGTTAAACCTCCCAATCTAAAATACTCCTTAAAATACTGATTGAAACACTGATTAATGGATAATATGAAAGTTTAAGTTAAATTAATTAATTCATTTATATTCTTCAATATTTCATTATTTTGTATCTTATCACAGTATCATGGGTGACTGGTCACTGGTGGCAAATGGCAACTGGTAATTTGCTTCCGACTTGAACATATGTCGTATGGGACACAATGAACTCCCACGAGTGACGAGTATCAGTTGCAACCTGTCATTAGCGGTGGTATGGTACGCTCTTACCCTCACCCCAACTCTTAGGCTACCGAATACCGTCCGTGACGCGGTTGACAAATCCTACAAGTAAGCTGCAAACCTAATGTTATTCTAACCCTTTGTCTTAACCCTTCCCGCCCGGGCTGCCTTTCTAAATGACGGAGCTCGTATCCGGGCAATCTTGCTAAAAAACAACGTCTGTAAACATAGGCCTATCTCTGTTAATACAATAGTTAGAGCATTCAAACAAATCTCAAAATGTAGCCCTTACTTTGATTTGTAGACTGGTGTTAAGTAGAGCTCTCTAGCTCAACTGGTTCAGGTGTGATGGTGATTTTAGTGGAGGTAACTTTTGCCGTGTATTTACCTAGACGCGTACGAACGCTCTACTGCGGCCCCGGTTACGACGCACTACTGGACTCGTCGCACCACCCGCAATTATTCCGGGAAGCGATTTGAGTGTTTTTATTAGTTTATGTTGCCATTATAATCATTATTATGTCATTTTCACTCAATAAAGTTACTTATAAAGATATTTTTGTGTCTCACTTGTACTTTTATTTGTTACATATTTTTAGTGTCACTTTCACTGGACTATGGTAATTGATAGTGTCATTTTCACTAGTTTTTATTGTTAGGTAAGCTATAATATAGATTTTAATGTCACTTTCACTTGTTCATATTGTTATGAAGGCACTTATTATTACTGTTATTTGTGTCTCTTTCACTTTTACTCATTATTTTATATTCTTATAGCCTACATTTTAGTGTCACTTACACTGTCATTGTCGCTGGCACTTATTATTACTGTTATTTGTCTCTTTCACTTTTACTTATTATTTTATATTCTTACAGCCTACATTTTAGTGTCACTTTCACTGTCATTGTCACTGGCACTTCAATAACGTACTAGAGTGTGAAAATCGTTGAAGCACTGTCCAGCACACAGTGCCACTTCACACTCGAGGCATTCCCATGTGGTTTTGCCTACTTTATGGGGTCTGCGGGTTGTGTGGCTACAGACATGGCACCTCTTCTGACTCTTGGCTTTACCACCTGGTATTTTGGGAGGAAGGGAGGTGAGCTGGTGCTTCCTGAAATAGTCAGCACACGCCGTCCGGTCCAGCCTGCCTGGTCCTTGTAAAGGACTCCCGGGTACAGCATGTTTTTCCAAGAGCTCTAGTATCACCTGCTTATGGAACTTCCGCAGTGACTTGTACTTCTTTGCTCCTGGAGTCCTCAGCCGGTATATATTGTAGGCATTGAGGGCTGACATGTCGACCGTGTGCAGCACAAACTTCTTGTAGCACCTGCAGAACGTTAGCAGGCAGTCGATGAAGCCTATCTGCATGTCGGACTTGTCGATGAGACGCATGTTCAGGTTATAGTCCAGGACAGCAGCTGGTTTTTGGACAGGGTTTTTGGTCTTCCGGTCCACTTTCCCGGTGCCGACCATCTCAGCTTTGTGGTATGTGGTGAGGAGGTTTACCTTCCGCTGGTCATGCCAGTGGATAGAGAGGATGGGTTCTTGTGGAACACCTCCGCCTTCTTGGTCTTGGTTGGGTACACTGGCATGCCCTTCCTTTTGGCCTTGACTGTGCCGACAGTTCCGGTCTTGCGGTCATGTAAGTATAGTAGGGTCTTGTAAGATGCGAGATCAGAAGATGCGAGGACCCCCAAATAATAAAATAAATTATTTTAAGATGCGAGACTGACCATAATTTGCGAATCGGAGACTCAAAGTGGGCTAAATCCGAGGAGAAACCTCAAGATGCGAAAAAAAATTTTAAATGCGAGCCTTAGGCGGGAGTTCGCATGCCATTGGCTGGCTCAGACCTGCGTAGTATGACGTAGTATGAGAATTTAAGGTAAGGGAAAAATTGAATTTTTTTAAATTTTGTATTGATAGTGTGTATTTTGTCTCATTTTCATTTATTAAATTATTTTCTGTTTGTATGTGACCGAAATGTATGGTATCATGCACCAATTACCTTTTTCAGGGATTATTACCAACAAAATTGGGACTTTGCATGAACAAATTGGATTTATAGGGTGTAAATGGGACTTTACGGCATATTTTTGGGGGCGGATCGACCATAAGACGTTTTTCCCATAAGCTACGTGTATCGTAAGATGCGAATTCGTAAGATGCGATCGCATCCATCGACCATAAACTCGCATCTTACGAGACCCTACTGTACTTGCTGAGGATGGGCGACATATAATAATTGTCTGTACAGGATGTGGTTCTTGTGGAAGTGTTTCTCCATCATCTTTTGCACGACAGCGCCGCCAAATCCTATGTCGGGGTCAGTAATAATCTCGCCACCACTGCCGCTGTAGACCACAAAGTCCAGAACATATCCCGTCTTGCAGTCGCAGAGGACAAAGAGCTTGATGCCGAAACGGTGTCTCTTCGAAGGGATATATTGCCGGAAATGCAGACTCCCCCGGAACAGGACCAGAGACTCGTCGAGGCACATCTTCTGGAATGGAATCAGGTAGGTGGTAAACTGATGGCGTATCATGTCATACAGCTTCCTGATTTTCCATAGCCGATCTTGAAGGTGGACATATATTTCCCGAGGGCTGGTGTTGTGATGAGATCGGCAGTTATCCAGTAATCTGCCAGTGCATGTTTTCTGATGTGTGTCATCAGCATAGTCAGTGCCAGAAAAACATACATTTCTGCCACAGTGACAGCTCGCCATGCCACCATCTTGGCACTTGTTTTCCTGCCAAGAAAGTTTGCACAGATGCTGTGATGGTTGTTGGTTTACTCCACCAGGTATTCCATGACCTTGTTGCCATAAAACCCACAAAAAAGTTCACTAGGGGTTGCATCTGGGCCACAGGGATATGCTGCTGACACCCCTGAGCCAACCTGCTCCTCATCAAAAGCAGGCACATCTGGCTCAAAATCTGCCCCATCAGTCCAGACAAACAACTCTGATGAAGGGGCACGCCCACGCCCACGCCCACGCCCACGGGCAGCAGCAGCAGCGTCGGCATCAGCAAGCTGAGCCGCACGCCCACGACCGCCACGGCCTCGCCCTCGCCCTCGAACTCGCCGTGTCGGTATCTCCTCTCCTTCCACTGTTTCCTCCTCCTCCTCAGGTGATGTCAGGTCATCTGGAGCAATGTTAGGGTCGTCGACATCGTCTTCAGGGGTTAGTTCCGGTGAAGAAGTGACCGGGCGTCGGCGGAACTGGGGGTGGAACAATGGGATGATCAGCCTCGGGAGTTGGACTCCTTTTGCGGCGAGCTGAGGGCTTCTCCCCTCCAAATAAAGCTCGCCGATGTGATGAGGCCTGTGGTACACTGTGGGAGGACAATGCCGTACCACTAGTACCACTTGTAGAGGCCCTTTGCTCATCCTGAGGGAGAGATAAAGTTGAGGGCTGTGGGTGACCCGTGCGGCATCTCGGGTCACGGCGTCGAGACAAAGGAATGCGGGTGGTGACTAGAGCAGGGACGGCGTCATTGGCACTACCACTACTTATGTTGCCTTCCCTTATTTCCTCTGCCGCCTTGCGTGTTTTTTTGGCCGCACTTTTCACTAAAGTTTTCTTATAAAAGTATTTGCCCACTTTGAAGGGCGTACGAGCAGGCAAGGGGGAAGGGTCATGAGTAGGCCTAGGCTGACCATGGTGCAATGGCGGCGGGGTAGGCCTAGGTTCAAGCACACTTGGAATTTCTATTGCACCTTCCTCAAACACTTTAACATCAGGGTTCTCACTATCATCTGATAAATTATATAAATCCACTGCATCATCACCCTGAAAGCCCTCAAACTCAATTTCACTTATGTCTTTTAGTTTGTCAACCAAGCTTTCGTGCTTGCTTTGAAAGAACTTGAACTTTCACTTTCACTGGCCAAAAGTTCTCTCTCAATGGCACTTTCACTCAACAAAACCTTTGCTTTCTTATGGTCAGGCTTTTTCTCGGTCGCAGTAGGCGTCGACGTAGCTAGCGGGGTAGCAGTAGTGGGGCGCGTAGGTTGCACAGAATTGGACGCTTCAGAAGACATATTTTCGCTATATCTCGCTATGGCGGGCACGTACGGACGGATAACGGTAGTAGTTGAGGCGTGGTGGCGCTGCGATCGCCCCTGCAAAGAAAAATTTCACCGCGCGGTTTTCAAAGCAAATTTCAAGCATAGGGATTTTAAAAGGACACCCGGGCTCCAGCCCTTTGTAAGAGGTGTCATTTTAAAATGACACCCGGGCTGGAAGGGTTAAGGAGATCCTTTCTAATCTAAATATACTCGTCTGTAGGCAGCCTAGGTAGGTATAATCAAATAGCCTAAATATTTGTGGATATTGGATGTCGTCGCATCGATACGATATTTCAGAATTAAATGTGTGGTGACTTCCGTTTTGATTTCTAAAAATATTTTTGAATGAAAATGTCTGGAAAAAATATGTCTGTAATAGTTCACTGAAATTGGATTATACATCCGCAGAAGAAATTGCATTGGGTCATCAAATTTGCAAATTATAAATATTGTTTATCAACATAGGCCTAAATTCAGAATTAAATTTATTTTTGAGTCTCAACTCTCAAGTATCCTAAGTATTTATCACATTTTTCCCTTGCCCCTCAACTTTCCCTTCAAAATTGCTGAGGCGCACAGGGCCTTGGGTGAGGCTTTGGTTTCCCGGGCGTTTCCGCACCCTCCTCAGCTCCCTACCTTGGAGTGGCTTCGGTCACCCGGGCTTTGTTAGTGGTAAGCAGGGAGGGTTTTGTGGGGGCGCTTGTTTGTGGCCTTGGCCTTGCTCGGGATCTTGGGGCTGTTCGGCCAGACAGCCTGGGGAACAACAACAACAACTTAAGCTTATTTTCATTGTTTCCTGGTTATCCTTAGACAATATTAGTTAGTTTAAGAAGGTTCATATTCATTGGAAGTTAATGGATAAATAGAGAGGAAAGAACGATCGAACCCTTTGATTCATAAACGTTCTATTTGTTAGTAGTCTTGGCAAATCAAAGGTCAAGGCTATTAACCTAATTGCAGTGGCGGCTAGTAATAAATGACTGCAAAGTCGTCACCCCAACCACGGTCAAATAATAAAACGTCTAGAGTCTACTCCTTAACTTACTCTAAAAGACATTGTAAACTAACCAAGACCACCACCGAAGGTGAAAAAAGCATAGAAGAGAAGAAAAAGGAATTTATCTGAGTTACAGCTGATGCCCATTCCATGTTCTGTAATGTGTTGACAACTGGTCGAACCTGAGAGCATGCGCACGTTTTACTGTACTGCATCAGTTTCACCTGCGCCGCCATATGATTCAGTCTATTTTGCTTGTGTTCTTCAATCCACCCTGTTGCTGGTATGTTTTGGCTTCTATGGCCTTTCTTGTGTTAGACAGATGCTACGTGGTTTAGGGCGTACATGAAATGGGCTCCAGAGTGTGTCATATGAAGGTCGCAGGGAGCCGCCTGGCTTCCCCCGTGTTTTAGAATTCTTTCTCTTTTCAGTTTCTTTTCTGTTAGCTCTGGGCATGATTTTAGCTTATTGGTAGCCTAGTTTGTTTTATCATTCAGGTCTAGGCTATACCCCGATAAGTTTTTCATATTTTTCATAGCCTACGTGTTTACGTTGGTAAAATTCAATAATCGCCTTGGGCGGCGCTGCTAACTTTGTAGTGTTTGTGTCTGTCTCTTTACCATCTAGTGTTTTTTCCCGAGTCGCCCCTTTCAATCCTCAAGAGTGGGTCAGGGGCCTGGCAATGTGTGATTCGCTCACACAAGGGTTTTTTCGCCAACGGCACTTTCACTGCAAACAGCTATGTGCCCCCCTTTTTCTCGCCAGTGATCATTTGCTGGTTTGTTTATACCCCATTACTTTTCACCTCCATCTTCTTTCGCCCACCTTGATCTCGTGCCTTTACAACGCTGCTGTCGACGAAATTTGGCTGTCCTCTTCGCCTTCACCCTGCCTTGTACTTGGTTTGGCGGCTGGCTGGGGGGCGGCGTTCCCTGCAGTGTTGTCATGGTGTCTCCCAGTTTGCGGCCTCCTCTTCACGGCATTCGCTTAGTTGCGGTGCACGATCTTGGTGGGCTATCATCCATTTTCCTTCACTTTTGAGGGATGGCTCTTGGGGGTCCCTGTTGTGCTGTCAGCCTCCCTGCACTTGTCTCTTACTGGGCTATGTTTGCTCTTTTGCGGGTTGGGTGGTTCCTGGGGGATGACCCTGCTCTCCCCTGGTGTGTCTTCTTTGCTGCCCAACTGCCTAGGCCCAGGTTCAGTTGGGCATTTGTTTCTTGGAAGACACTGCATCAGCTTGTGGGCCCCTGCACAAGCTTGGATAACCCCACTTTTGCCGCCTGTTTGCGTCACGCCCAGTGCGTGAGTTCATCAGCATACAAGCCTGCCTTCTGCATGGACTGTCTGGCGCTGGTGAATGTGGTGGATCTGCGGTCAGGTACCCAGGCGGTGGAGGTGGCCAAGTCAGCCCTGAGGGCTGTGTGGGCGGTTGTCTTGCATCACCTCAGAGGCGTGGGACACCGTTCTCCGGCCATTTGGGACAACAGGATCCATCGCTTCTTGGGTCTACCTGCCCCGCAGCCGCCCGTTCACCTGGGTGTGCCCCTCCCTGAGCCTTGTCACCTGTGGCCCGGGCTAGGGAGACGCGGTGCTGGGGGGATCGCCAGGACTATCACCGCTCCCGCTCTCTTCATCACCAGGCTCCCCCTGTTCGTCTTTGTGCCTCTGGGGAGGGCAACATCACCTTCCGCCCTCTCCACGCTCCTCGGCCTGGGCCTTCGGATAGGGGCACCACCACCTTCCGCCCTCTTCATCCTCTAAGGTCTCGGTCGCCCCGCAGGGCAGGCTCTCGTCGGCCTGCTGTGCGTCCGGGAGCTCCTCGTCCTCCTCTACCACCTTCCGCCCGCGCCGCTGAAGAGGACATCATGGCTGACCTCTCATCGTCGTAGGGGGCTCTTCCTCTGGCCCCCCTTGTGGCCCCCTGCTTCCCCCTCCTTACCCTTTTAGGGGGTTGCACCCTGTGGAGGACCCTACCGCTCTCTCTCCTCCACCTGCATCTCTGCCTCTTCTTCCTTCTTAGTCCCGTGCCAGGATGGGTCTCGCCCACCTTCTCCTTGGTGTCGGGGCTCCCTGTCTCTACAGGCCCGGGATTCTTACAGTTTCTTACAGTTTCTTACAGTAGATCCTCTGGAAAAAGGCAAACTAGGCCTGTGTATCCAGCTCAGTGCCAGTACTTGCACTACTGCAGTCGTTCACTGTGTTGGCGGCGGCGGCAGCAGACGCAACATTTTTACTATTCTGTATTTTTGCTTTATAATCAAACTTCAAATCTTGTCTTCCCCATGCTTTATCAAGATTACTTTCAAACTTCCTTATTGATTCGGAATCGACTACATACTGGGGCAGCGCGTTCCACTCATTTACCACTCTATCACAAAATGAGTTCTTTGCCTTTTCAAGCCTATTTCTTTCTTTGTAAATTTTCTTAGAGTGTCCTCTCGTTCTTGTTCCCTCCCGCATCAAGAAGATACCTTCACACACATCCTCATCATACTTTCCTGACACTATCTTAAAAGTCTCTATCATATCCCCTCTCTTTCTCCTATATGCCAGTGTCGGAAGTCCCAGTGTCCTCAACCTCTGCTAATAGCCCGCGTTCTTCAACGTTGGTACTAGCTTGCTAGCTCTCCTCTGCACTTTCTCCACTGCTTCTATATCCTTTACCATATATGGAGCCCACACCTGGTTCGCATATTCCAGGTGCGGCCTAACTAGCGCTGTAATTTACATCAACGACATAGATGAGGGTCTCACCTGTACAATCTCAAAATTTGCTGACGATACAAAAATTGCAAATAGCGTACTCTCAAAAGAACAAGTTGACGATATGCAACACAATCTAGATAAATTGTCATGTTGGGCCCAAATTTGGCAAATGAGTTTCAATGCGGATAAATGTAAAGTACTACATATCGGATACCTAAATGAGAAAGCAAACTATTCGATGAATGGCACTCAGCTTAAGAATGTAAACAGAGAAACCGATCTGGGAGTAACAATATCGAGTAACCTAAAACCGAGTCAACAATGTTCAGAAGTTGTTAAGAAGGCAAACAAAATAATTGGCTTTATAGGCAGGTCATTTGAGCATAAATCCAAAGAAGTTATCCTAACCCTTTACAATTCCTTAGTCCGCCCTCTTCTGGAATACTGCGTTCAATCCTGGTGCCCTTATTACCAAAAAGATATAAACAAGCTAGAACGAGTTCAACGTAGAGTTACCAAAATGATACCTAGCCTAAAGAACAAACCATACGAAGAGCGTCTTAGAGAATTAAATCTATTTCCTTTAACCCAGCGCAGATTAAGAGGTGACTTAATTCAAGTGTTCAAAATCATCAAAGGCATCGACAATATGAACTGTATGTAGTAAGTACTTCACTATCGTCCAATCTAATTACACGCGGGGAAACGGTTGCAAAATTATTGGTAAATCTTTTAACTCACACGAATCTAAGAATTTCTTCTTCAATCGAGTTGTCAACTTGTGGAATGGGCTTCCCCGAAACGTTATAGACTGCATCACCGTTGATTCATTTAAACTCCGCCTAGACAAATATCTCGCATCAAACCCGCGACTGACTGCGTTTGTAAATGAATAACTTTATTTTATCCCCCCCTCAGTTACTAACCCATCTGTCCCCTACTAACTTCCTAATCCTGCCACGGACATTAGTTCCAGGGCAGTAATTCCCTTTCCAATGTTCCCTTACCCACTCTAAACCACTGTTTGGACACTTGATCCTCAGTGTTTTGGAGGACAAGCAACCTAGAAGGGTCACTAGATCTCTTGTTGCTTGATTTCCTTTGTACTCCTTTGTACTCCTTTGTATAGAGATTCCTGAATATTTCTTCGTCAAGTGACACAAATGTCCTCCTTATCAGCCCTACAATTCTATTGGCTTTGTTTATCTTTTCCGCTAAATGTTCTGAGAAATTTAACTTATTGTCTATCACTACTCCTATATCCTTTTCTGCATTCACTTCCTTCATCGCTTCATACGGTACATGCTGTATCCTACCTTGTCTATCTTGCTAGTCCCAATCCACATGTACGGTGGTGCACCAAGTTTCGCGACATCTCGATTCGCGAATCACACTTTCGCGGCAGTCTCTAAATATTCCACCGATTTGACTTTCGCGGTAAAAAATCAGAGTTTCGCGCCCTAGCTACGAAATCTGGCCACCGCCAGACAGCGCCAGTAAACAGTTGACCTTCTCCCGCGCTTGGTTCAGTTTAGTTTACGTGCTGTGATCAACCACATCGTGCCTTCTCGTTGCTGTCCCGCCATATATGCTAGAAGATATGATGGAAGCTGACAAGATGGAAATTGAAGATGGCAAACAACCTGGCAAACAACAAGAGGAAAAAGTGAAAGTTGCCACCACAGCCTTCCTCTCCCGCACCATCGTGTCCTGCGAGTCAATTGCTGAGGAGACCGAGCAGCTTTCAATCACCAACAAAGAAAAAATAATGGAGAATCTTCAGTCAGTCATCTCCCTTCTTAGTGAAGTTTTCAACAAACAAGTTAATGAAGGCCAACAGGCTTTGATAACTCGTTACCTGCAGCCGCCGAGACCCCAGCAGCCTAGGGAGGTAGAGGTTCCAGTCCAGGCTGAAGGTTCCTCTGAACAAGGCAACCGACCAGATCCCCAAGCCTTGGCAAACCTCATGCTCGACGATGATTTCTCGGGCTTTGTTGAGGAGCAGGCTTTAGGGGAAAACCAACACCGAATGGATGTGCTACGGCGATGTGTGCAGATGAGTGGTGAGGAGGCTGGTGGTGAGGAGAGAGGTGGTGGAGGCAGTGGTGGGGCCAACTAGCCCTACCCAATGCCTCGGATAACCCCTACCATCGAACCCATCAAGCCCTTAACACTGCTGTCTATGGTTAGTTTTATTTGTGTTTCATTATATTTATCTATCATTTATATGCTTATCTACTATGTACTCTATATAATATGTATTTCATGATGGTTTGTTCAACATGGGAGTGAGTTTTCGTTCATGCCCGGTCCCTATTAAATTAATTCCCATAAGCTCAATGCCCCAACTTTCGCGAATCGCACTTTCGCAGCACTTTCGGCGGTCCCTATTAGGCGCGAAACTTGGTGCACCACTGTACTTGCATTTTTTTGGATGAAAAGGCATTAACCAATGTTCAGACCATCCCTTCATGCCCTCCACATCTCCTTGAAGCAAACCCACATCTTCCTTACTCCTCACTCTTCTATACAGCTTAGTGTCATCCGCATACAGGTATATCTCACTTCCATTGGTTATAACTTCAGGTAAGTCGTTGATAAATATAACGAACAGTAGTGGTCCCAACACAGATCCTTGAGGTACCCCACTTGTAATTTCCCTCCACCCCGAGCCTATTCCATTCACCAGTGCCCTCTGTCTCCGATCTTTCAGGAAGGCTTCTATCCATTTCCCACATTTCTCCCCTATACTATAGCTTCTAACTTTCTCTATTAACCTTTTATGTGGGACCTTATCGAAGGCCTTCATAAAATCGCAATATACCACGTCTATTACATCACCATCCTAGTTTGCATCCAATCATCTACCACCTTAATTAGCTGTAGTACCGGCGACCTCCCCGGCAAGAATCCGAACTGTCTCCCACTGAAAAGTTGGTTTGATTTCATATGCTCTATTATTCCTTCTCTAATTACCGTTTCCATTAGTTTACACACAACACTTGTCAAACTGACTGGTCTATAATTTCCTGGGTCATTTCTCTTTCCCTTCTTAAATATAGCTGTTATGTTCGCCTCTCTCCAGTCCGTCGGGATTTGTCCTGTATAAAAAGATACCTCAAATAAAAAATGTAATGGCTCTACTGATGATGAATATCATCATCTCAGGCATTCTCCCCAAGATCGACACACCTGACAAATTCTACGACAAGGCCTTCAGCACAAATAGCCGACTAAAATATTTGTGTCTGAAGGAAGAAGTTGAATTCATCAACCTCTGGGATAATTTCTATAACCAGCCTACTCTGTTCCGCAAGGATGGCACTCATCTAAACCCTGTGGGTTCAGCACGCATGGGTCGTCTCCTACACGAAGCAGTCCGCAGCCATGGATCAAAAAACGCCATCCGAGAAGAAGCAGCAGTGACATAAATCATCCAACGCCAAGCAAAAAACAGAGGCAACCGAGGACCACCAGTGATAAGGACCGAAGATAGCGAGGACCGAGGACAGCCATGAACATACATGTAGATCCGACAAGAACCAACAATATTATTAACCCCTACAACACGGAAGGGCTCTTGAACGCCCATAAAAAAGCATAAAACAGGTACCCGGAAGGGCTCTTGAACACCCAGTGGTTGAAAGCCTGTGAGCTTCGTGTGTGAGGCGTCGGTTCGACGCATGTAAACAACAGCCGGCTGGACCGATGCCCCGCATCTCCGGCCACAAGAAGGAGAGCGTCGCTTGTTCGTGTGTGCCTGTATGTTGTTGTTAAGTATCGAAAAGTAGTGTAAAGTGGCTGTTTTTGCCATAAAGTTATCTCCAATGAAATCATCATCACAACTCAACCAGTTGACTTAGAGAGCTCTACTCAACGCCATTCTACAGGTAAATAACACAGTTACGCTTGGGGATGCGCGGGAATGCGGGAAGCAGTCAGATTAACAAATATACGGTAGCCTAGCCTAGACGTTTTTCGGCCAAAACACCCGGATTTCGGGGAATATATATATAATACATAGCTGGGGGGTTAAAGAGCGTTCCGTGAGTTCTAAAATAACAAATTTAAAGGTTTTCTATGCAAACGCTCGTAGCATACGCAATACATTTTCAGATTTAGAGGAGCTAGTGTTTACAGAAAATTATGATGTGATTGGCATAACAGAATCTTGGCTCAATACAGAAGATAGAGACTTTTTAGCAGAGTATTCACTTCCCGGTTATGTAATGTTTGAGAAAAGCCGAATAAATCAAAATGGAGGTGGCGTTTTACTTTATATCAAAGAAAGTCTTAACCCTACCCTCTTGTCAAAACCTCAAATTGTGAACGTCGACACATCTTTTGTGCTAATAAAGAATAATAAAGGTACAAATATAATACTTGCATTAATATACAGACCTCCAGCTCAATCAGTGCAAACTGACCGAGAAATTTACGAACAAATTGCAGATGTAAGTAACTCACAAGATACCGTAATTTTTGGCGACTTTAATTTACCTGTGACCAAGTGGGGCGATACTCTTACTTCACACTCCGGACATGACTTGTATACGAACTTGCAAGAGAGTTCGCTTTATCAATTTGTTTGAACACCGACCCGTGGTAATAACGTTCTTGACATTGTACTTGCATCAAAAGAAGAATTAATAGAGAATTTGAATGTTGGTGATGAATTCAGTAACAGCTACCATCGTACGATAACTTTCACTTTAAACTTTACTAGTAACGAACCAAATAGTAGCATCGAAAAAGTCCCTAATTTCAAGAAAGCAAACTTCCATAAACTTAGAGCTATGTTTAAAGAAACTGACTGGAGCTTTTTAATTAACAATAACGACATAAATACATCTTGGAAGTTATTCGAAACCACTTACCTAAAAGCAGTGCAAGACTGCATACCATCGAAAATACGGCGTCCAGGCCGTAATAATAAGCCCAAATGGTGGAATAAAGATATTTCAAACTGCCTGCTTGCTAAAAAATTTGCTAATGATAGATTAAAATCCTCACAAAATGACGAAGAACGGGTGAAATTTGTAGAGCTACGACGCAAAGCCAAAAAGTTAATTAAGCAAAGTAAAAAGACCCTAGAGTTACATATTGCGAATCAAAGTAAAACAAACCCGAAAGAATTCTATAGTTATATCAGAAAGAAAAAAGTAGTTACTTCAACTGTTGGACCGTTAGTCGATGAAAATGGAGAATACACCAAAGACGAAGTACAAATGAGTAATGCCCTCAATACCTTCTTTGCATCAGTTTTTACAACAGAAGACCTCAGTGATATCCCTACACCATCGCCGATTCAGATTGATAATTCATATGTTGTAAGCAATATCACCATTACAGAGAGAGAAGTATTGAATTGTTTAGATAAACTCAAGGTAAATAAAACGCCTGGACCTGATACAATCTCGCCTAGAGTTCTTCTAAAGGAAGCTAAGGATGAGCTCTCCAAACCACTGACATTACTATTCAATAAATCCTTGCAGTCTGGAACTATGCCTGATCAGTGGAAAATAGCCAACGTAACACCGATATTCAAAAAAGGTAGCAAATCCCTACCCAGTAACTATCGTCCAATTAGCTTAACCTCAGTTGTATGTAAAATGCTAGAAATGGTCATAAGAGACAGACTCGTAAATCACTTAGAGGAAAATAACATACTTAACCCTTAAAGAGCGGCGCTCGACTTAAGTCGTGCACCAATGGCCGGGAGCGCAGCGGGCCAGACAGCCGACTCCCAGAGCTTACCGCCGCCCATTAACTCATGTTCCCTGTGTTCTCGAGAGGCCGGCAGTGTAGCCAGTAGTGAGCATAGCTGGGAAAAATATACCGATATATGCTAAACTTCCATGTTCGTGGCACCACTGCAAGAGAACCACGAGTGCTACATAGCTCGTTCTGGTCTCATTTTGAAGCTTTTAGTGCCTAGTTTTTTGCTAAAAAAAAAATTTCATGCAGATGCTTGATTTATCATGCAGGAGGGCCTGAATATGCCCAAATGAGCCCAAATGAGCCCAAAACACCCCACTAGACAAGGGTTAAAGATACTCAACACGGCTTTCGTAAAAAACGTTCCTGTTTAACAAACCTCTTAGACTTCTTCCACGATATCCTCAACCTCTACGATGAGAGTAAAGCTGTAGATATTATATACCTTGATTTTCAAAAGGCCTTTGACAAAGTTCCCCACAAACGTTTACTGCTAAAACTAAAAGCGCATGGAATACAAGACGGTGTGTTGAAATGGATAGAAAATTGGCTCAGCGACAGAAAGCAAAGAGTAGTCATAAACGGTAAGGCATCTAAATGGACCAATGTAAGTAGCGGGGTACCCCAGGGATCGGTACTAGGACCAATTCTCTTTCTAATTTACATCAACGACATAGATGAGGGTCTCACCTGTACAATCTCAAAATTTGCTGACGATACAAAAATTGCAAATAGCGTACTCTCAAAAGAACAAGTTGACGATATGCAACACAATCTAGATAAATTGTCACATTGGGCCCAAATTTGGCAAATGAGTTTCAATGCGGATAAATGTAAAGTACTACCGGTACATATCGGATACCTAAATGAGAAAGCAAATTATTCGATGAATGGCACTCAGCTTAAGAATGTAAACAGAGAAACCGATCTGGGAGTAACAATATCGAGTAACCTAAAACCGAGTCAACAATGTTCAGAAGTTGTTAAGAAGGCAAACAAAATAATTGGCTTTATAGGCAGGTCATTTGAGCATAAATCCAAAGACGTTATCCTAACCCTTTACAATTCCTTAGTCTGCCCTCTTCTGGAATACTGCGTTCAATGCTGGTGCCCTTATTACCAAAAAGACATAAACAAGCTAGAACGAGTTCAACGTAGAGTTACCAAAATGATACCTAGCCTAAAGAACAAACCATACGAAGAGTGTCTTAGATAATTAAATTATTTCCTTTAACCCAGCGCAGATTAAGAGATGACTTAATTCAAGTGTTCAAAATCATCAAAGGCATCGACAATATGAACTGTAGTAAGTACTTCACTATCGACCAATCTAATTACACGCGGGGAAACGGTTGCAAAATTATTGGTAAATCTTTTAACTCACACGAATCTAAGAATTTCTTCTTCAATCGAGTTGTCAACTTGTGGAATGGGCTTCCCCGAGACGTTATAGACTGCAGCACCGTTGATTCATTTAAACTCCGCCTAGACAAATATCTCGCATTAAACCCGCGACTGACTGCGTTTGTAAATGAATAACTTTATTTTATCCTCCCCTCAGTTACTAACCCATTTGTCCCCTACTAACTTCCTAGTCCTGCCACGGACATTAGTTCCAGGGCAGTAGTTCCCTTTCCAATGTTCCCTTACCCACTCTAAACCACTGTTTGGACACTTGATCCTCAGTGTTTTGGAGGACAAGCAGCCTAGAAGGGTCACTAGATCTGTTGTTGCTTGATTTCCTTTGTACTAACATCTCACCTCCTTCCTTTATGATTCTTGGATGTATCCCATCCGGTCCCGGGGACTTACTTCTGTTCATTTTTTCTATAGCCCTCCTTATTCTAGCATGGGAAAACTCTATTAGTTCTAGTGCTGGTGCCTGTTTGATGGGAATAGTAGGCACTGCATCAACCGACTCCACTGTTAGTACCTCCCCAAAGTATTTCCCCAGCACCTCTGCTTTCTCCTTATCAGTTTCTGCTCTATTCCCATCAGCCAAGTCTCCTATCAGTTCTGGGATACCTTATCTTCTTGTTAACTTTTCCTGAATATACTTCTAGAATATTTTTGGATTATCCTTCACATTTCTAGCAATCTCTCTCTCCCTCTCCTTCACCCCCCCCCCCCCTCCTTGTCTCCCACCTTATTTTATTGTTTATTTGTCTTCGTTCCAGATCCACTTCTTTAGCTTCTATAATAGACCCCCTGTTCTTTTTTTAACAATTTTAGTCTTTCCCACAATCGTTTCTTTCTTCTAATCAATGTCCAAAGCTTTCTTTTCATTGGCAATTCTGGGTTTGTTCTTTTCCTCAATTTTGTTTTATCCTTATATTCCCTTACTGGTACACTTTTGGATACAGCATTCTCCAGTTTAACTCTAATTTTCCTCCACATTCCTTCAGCGTCTTCACCGTTCAAGTATTCCCCCCAGTCAATGTCCAAACACCGTCTCAGCAGCTCATAATCTGCTCTATCATACATGTATATTTTTGTATTGCTTCTATTATCCCTCTCTGTTTTAATATTGCAACTAAAGCTTATACAGGCATGGTCACTCTGACCTATAGGGCTATCCACATTGACATGTTCCACTATATCCTCCTCATTGCTAAAAATCAAATCAAGTACACTCCCCTGCATCCCATCTCTATATCTTGTCATCTCTGTAATATGTTGCGTTAAAAAACAATCTCTCACTTTCTCTATAAACTTGTTTTCCAGGCTACACTGTCCCGCTGGAGTAGTACAATTTGCCCAGTTGATCCTTGGCAAATTGAAATCTCCAATCAAAATCTTATATTTGTTCTCTCTATTATCTATTTCCTCCATTGCTTTCAGTAGGTTATCATCCTCTTCCCTACTATTATTTGGGCTTCTATATATAGAGGCAATTAGAATTGATCCTCTTGCACATTTTACTTCAATACACAAATACTCACAATACTGCTGTCTCATATCCACCTCATTAACCTTGAGCTCTTTTCTTACATAAATAAACAGTCCTCTTCCAACCTCTGCTCTAATAGCATTCCTCTCATATAACTCAAAACCCTCCAAACTATACTCCACCAGTTCCCTTTCAATTCTAGCATTTTTTGGTCTTACTTCCTGTAAGGCTATGACATCAGGTTTTTCCTCTTCATCCTGCAACCTACACATCAGTTCTCTTTTCATGTCCTGGGTAAACACATCCACATTACTAAACATAATCCTTAATCCATCTACCATTCCTTCAGCAACTACACCATCCCGCTCCTCCTGTCCGTACCCTACTCCCCCCTTAGCACTACTGGGTCTGCAACTTTGTCTCCTGTCTCTCCCTGTGACACCTCCACCCTGTTCTCCTCCTCTTCTCCTCTGTCCCCCGCTCTGCCTGCTTCGTTGGTTTCACTTTTGAACACGTGCGGGGGCTGACGGAGGCGGCAGGAGGGGTGTGCATGCCCGCATGCCCACCCTTCCTGCCGCCCCCAACTAATTGTAGTGGGCCCTATCGTTTCTCATCCTTTCTGTTTTCCGTTTTTCCCTTCTTCCCGCTGCCCCCTCCTTTGGGAGCACCGTGACTGTCATGAGGTAAACGACCGTACTCACTCTTTGGTTTCGTTGGAGGGTGTTGTGGGTCGGCAATCCCTACACCCGTCGAACTGTGGTACCCGACGTGTTCGAGCGAGGGGAAACTTTTATGCCAAACCCTAACCCTTGTGCTGGGTCGGCGATCGACGGATCGACGGCCCTTAAGGTGCATTAGTCGGGGTGTATATCTGCAAGAATTCCTAGGGCGGTCGTCCCATCCTCTAATTGTGGCTCCATGGTGGGTTTGGAATCTGACTCAGATGAATTTAGAAATATTCGTCCTATGGAATCTAAAATTGCCCCCTCCGACGCCGACCCCTGCGAGAAATTGGACTGCCTCAAGGACCCTTCCCCTGCTGCCAACAGTGCCGGAGTTCCCCACTCAGGCATGGCACCCACAGACCTTGGCAAACCTCCTACGGGTACTGTGACGAATTCTCCATCGTCGGGTAGTGAGATCCATCAGGTGATCTCCCCGGCATCAATTCCTCTGCACTGTACTGCCTCTGTGATCAATAATAGTGATGACAACCCCACAGTCTCGACTTTAACTTCTAAATTACCAGATTATGATTCTAGCCTTAGCCTACCTCTTCATTCCGTTGACAACCTTAATGAAGAACCTCGCATGCCCTCAGCTGACACCCCTACGGATGCTTCTTGCATCCCTGACCCGTCTGTGACTCCATCTGTTACCATCTTCCCTCCGGATGCAGGATCTACTACCTCAATTAAACCTGCTTCTGTACCTCCACGATCTCAACGAGCCATTGATGCAGGTACAGGAAACGACCTTGCCGGTATTTCCTCTGCCATTCACACGCTTCAACCGTTCGTACCTTCGCATAACCGACAAAGGCGTAAACGTAACACGTATACTCCTGCTTCGAAGGACACTTATAACGCTATGTTCAGTCCCCCTGATTGGTCACGGTTTTTCACGGTCTCTGGTGAACCTATGGATGATTTCAGTCTATACGATACTCTCACACAAGATATTGGTGACTTCACCATGCATGCTGTTGGATCGGCCAAGCGCATGATTGAGGTGAAAACACAGGAGCAATCAGAAGCCTTACAAGCCTACCTCGACACCCCCAACGACAGATACACAGGTAAACCAGATGAATACCTGAATCAGTGTACTGGCACGGTTGTGCTCCCTTCCGACTTCGAATTTGCAGATCAGAGCTTTACAGACTCAACCAATCATATCTTAAAATGATTGCAAAGAACTGACCCCACTGTTGTTAAAGTTGACACTTATACTGCTCCTCAGCATGGAAATCGGCGCCCACTACGCATTGTCAAAATCTATTTTAAGCGCCATGACCTCCCTATGCATGTCCGTCTTGCAGGTCGCCAACTGCAGGTACGAAGGTATGTTAACAAGCCGAGACAATGCACAAATTGCTGGAAGCTTGGGCATTCAACCCCACGGTGTCGGGCTCTCAATGCTCGTTGCTTAAATTGCGGCTCAGAACAACATGCTCTCAACAATTGTCAAGCCAGCGCGCCCCGTTGTGCAGATTGTGACGGGTCCCACAAAGCCAATGACAGAACATGCCCGCACTTTGCGTTTCATCGTGACGTATTACATTTACAGGCCACAAAAGGACTCCCCTTCCGGTCTGCTGCAGCACAATTAAGGCAGGAAGGTAAATCTCCTCCGTATCGACGGTATGAATCAACTACACCCGCTGACTCCTCTGACCACCAGCGTCCAGAGCAGCCTCCGGCACCACCTATTAGCCCACAACATTACCCCACCAATGATACCTTCCGTTTAGTTCACCTTAACTCCCCGGACCTATCCACCTCTAACAGGTTCGAGGGATTTACTAACTTGACCGATGATACTGAGTTTTGGAACATGACTGCCGAGGAGAACCTCATGGAATGTAACACAGTACCAGATATAGAGACTTCTCCCCAATCTCACTCCACCCAGTCGCAGCCTCGGAAAAAGCGTAAGGTTGCATGTCCTATCCGGTCATTATCCCGGACCTCGAAACTCGGTTCCACCACACAGAAGTGGGTTATGCCTACCCACGATCCGGACTGTGGCTGCCATAACTGCGGCCGATTCTTTCTACTTCAGCACAAGACTTCTACCCGTACAGTACTCACCGAACATCTTCACAAATGTCTTTCCAAGCGAGCTCCAGCGGAAGATGCTCAAATTCACCCGACTCCTTGTTATTGTGTCACCCATATTTGTGAATCTGATCCTACGCCCAAGGACTTGATGCAGAGATTCCTGAAGGACAATAACCTGTTGGATTCTGACTTGACTAATATAGAGCTATCACAATCCCGATTTGATGTTCACCAACCTCCTGTCAATGTGCGTACCACCCTCACCACGCCTGATCCTCCCTGTAACCTTGAGCGACATGTTCCGTTAGCCGCTCCCCACTGCCCAGATCCCGATGCTCCCAAACCTAGGGACATTCCCCCACAAACTCCTGCTAACACTACGACACCATCATCTGACGAACCTTCGATGAAGACTCATCATACCCCGAGCCCCTCACAATCTCCTGTATTGATATGTCACACCAATATCCCACCTGACAAATGTGGATGTCCAATTTGTTTCCGTAATTACATCACACCCCATATCTGTGCCACGGATCCCTGCCTCCTTGCTCGGACGCAGGAATTTGTCACCACACGTACACTTCCCCCTAACCCTGATGTAGATGTTACCTCCGCTTATCTATTTATGAACACTCTGCGCCAAAAACTCCTCCACTGCCCCACCCTTGTTCCTAAACTAGTCACACAATTCACAGCTATTTCTGAAAAATTTACAGACCTTACATCTACCCCTTCACCTCCATCCACACAACCCTCTCCACACTCACAACCTTTACCAGACTCTCTTCAAGAGACCACTATTGTCGATGACTCTGACAATCCTATTCTTGATGGCATATAACATTTTGCAATGGAATATAAACGGATACCAAACTCGCCTCCGTATGGGAGAATTACAACGATTACTTAAATTATATTCGCCATTATGCATTTGCCTCCAACATGTAGGCAATTTTGTTGTCCCCCCCAGGCATTATACTGTTGCTGCTAGCTCCCCTATAACCCCTTCACATCTCCGAACGGCCATCCTTGTGCACTATAAGTGCATATTTGTTCCTGTCACCCTTGACCCCAACCCTTTTCAAACAACTGCCATCTCCATTTCATTACCAAACCTTCCTTCCTTGACTGTTTGCTCCTCCTACAATCAACCCTCCTGTCCTGATGTGGCGGCGTCTACGCCGTGGGGCCACCTCCCGAGGCTGCCAACCGCGGATGGCTGCCGACCCTCCACAGCCGAAGACAAAATCAACGACCAGTGGAGGAAAACCGGATGCCGGCCGCGGGGAGCAGTTTCGGGAGCCAAACCGTCACAACCATCCCCTGCCCCCTCCCTGGGGGCACGGGTCCTTGGAGCGGCTTCGGTCGCGCCGGGAATTTCCACACCTCTCACACCACACACACACATCACACAGTTTTTCCTACACCGAGAAATGACTCTCCGGCTGTCATTTCTCGAAGACTTCTTCTAGCCGGAGACATTGAGAGCAACCCAGGACCCACGTTCACATACATATGTCCAACTTGCTCAAAACCCATCACTTCGAGTCGCCATACTAAGGGTTCAGTTCTCTGCAATTCATGTGGGAACTGGACCCACTTCACCTGCACAACACTTGCCTCCAAGAAACACACAAACACTTGGACCTGTTCCTCATGCCCCTCCCTCTCCCAGTCAAATCACTCGCCTAAAACCCGTCCACCTCTCCTCCCCAACCCACCTAACCTTCCCATATCATCCACTCCCCCCCTAAAACCCGTCCACCTCTCCTCCCTAACCCACCTAACCTTCCCATACCATCCACATCCTCAACTCAACACACCACACCCCATCCTAATCCATTCCAACCCCCATCTCCTGCTCCCCAATCCCCACCCCCACCTCACCCATCCCAACCCCCAGCCCTCCCTCACCCCCACCCCCCCCATCACCCCCACCCCACCCCATCCTCGTGCAGCAGCACCCAACGTACATCGTGCACATAACATTAACATTCTTCAACTGAACATAGATGGCATCAACACAAAGAAACACGAACTCTCACACTTCATCAAACAACACAACATACACATTGCCATCTTACAAGAAACAAAACTCCGCACAACACAAAAAAACACCCACATTTCATAATTTCACCACCATCAGACAAGACCGGGCTGTCGGCGGGGGCGGTGGACTCATCACCCTGGTACACAAAGAAATATCATACATAGTAACCAGTGTACAAACCAATCACTCCTCCCCCCAAATGATAACACAACAGAAATACAGTCAATTAAAATACGCACTGGCAACAACTCCAACATAACCATCATAAACACATACATCCCTCCCCAAACATCCCCTACAGTACCAAATGAATACAGACCACACTTACAACACATCACAAACACCCCACACACCCACACATCATCCTGGGTGGTGACTTCAACGCCAAGACGTCGGCCTGGTTTGTCGACAACCCCGACACAGACAGAGGGCTGGTACTACAAAACCAAACCGATAACCTCATCATCCTTAACGACATCCATCAACATACCCATATTCCTCACCAAGCCCTCTATAACCCATCATCTCCAGACATCACCTTTTGCTCCCCAGAACTCGCCCCCACAACATCCTGGAGGGTGGTCAGAACCTTAGACTCTGACCACCTCCCGATCATTATCACCACCAAAACCAGACTCACCCCAGCTAGCCACAAACACACATACACCAACTATAAAAGAGCTAACTGGGAAGCATTCACAAATGAGACAGAACAACACTTCACAACTCTAAACAGTACACCCATCACTAACATCAACAATGCTGTACACATACTCAATAAAACTATCCAAAACGCTGACAAGAAACACATTCCAAGAGGTAACAGAAAAAGACACAACCCCAACTTCACACCAGAAATTCAAAACCTCATCAGACAACGCGACATACTGAAACTCCCCAGCACCCCACACACAAGACATCACACAACAAATTCAAGCACTCAACACCCAAACTAACAACAAAATACAAGAACAACAAAAACTAAATTGGAATAACTTCCTACAAACACTTGATCACAAAACAAACCCCAAAAAACTATACAAAACACTAAACAGCATCACACTTTCCAACAGCAACACAACACAATCACATGCTGCAATCACAACAACAGACTCTACTCCTTCATGTAAACAACAAGCAAACACTCTCATCAATCACTTTTCACATGTCAGCCACCTAAAACCTCACAAAGACGACCGACGTGTCATCCGACGTAAGAGACAATTCCCCACAGACCCTGACTATACACCCTTCACCAATCACCAGACAAAGCATATCATCAACAATCTCAAGCACTCACCGCCTGTGGCCTAGACAACATAAGCAACATACACCTCAGACACCTGGGACCACAAGGCATACAAGCACTCACTAACATATCAAACTACAGCTATTCACACAACACAATACCAGACATTTGGGAGCATGGTATCATCATCACTTTCCCCAAACCCAACAAAGACCCCACGCTACCCTCCTCGCACCGCCCCATCACACTCCTTTGCTCCCCCTCCAAAGTCATGGAACGCCTAGTATTACAACTAATTACACCTGACCTACCCCTAGCTCCAACACAACATGGCTTTAGGCCACTGCACTCCACAAACACTCTTCTCACAGACCTTACACAAAGAGCTTTCGACGGCATCAATTCAGCTAGACCACCACACAGATCACTATTAGCCACACTCGACATTAGTAAAGCCTTCGATGCCATCCCCCGCCACAACCTAACAAACAAAATCTACAACACAAACATGCACAACAACACAAAACGGTGGCTGGCCAACTTCCTAGCAGGCAGATGTGCACACGTATCTTTTGCCGGTCAGTCATCTAAAATCAGAAACTTTCCAAACGGAGTCCCACAAGGATCCGTCCTATCGCCCGCACTCTTCAATCTGTACATGCACGATATAACTACACCCAATACGCCCCAAATAAACTTAGCCTCCTATGCAGATGACATAACACTCACATGCACACACCATGACCCAAAAAGAGCAACAGATCTCCTTCAACCCTATCTCAACACACTACATGGCTGGTGCACTACAAACAGACTTAATCTAGCCCCAGCCAAATCCACCGCAACCCTGCTCACAAGTTGGACAGGAGAACACGAATACATCCCTCAACTCACCATAAACAACACACCCTAACACATACACACACACCCAAAATCCTAGGAGTAACATATGATACTCATATGACATTCAAACAGCACACCACAAACATTAAAAAGAAACTGACACCCAGACTTAACGCCCTCAGGTCACTTGCTCACACAAAATTTGGACACAACAAAGAAACTACCACCACAGTATATAAACAATACATAAGATCAGTGATGGAATACGCAAGCCCAGCCTGGGCTTCTAACCTAGCTGAAACACATCATAAGACCTTACAGACTATTCAAAACAAAGCCCTGAAGATCATTACAGGCTGCACAGCTACTGCACCCACAGATCACCTACATCAAGAAACCAAAATCCTCAAAGTCAAAGACCATCTGGACATGAGAGGCACTCAATTCCTGGCAGCAGCCTCCACGAACCAAGACCACCCACTAAACTACATGGCAACACACCCACAGACACCAAGAAATATCAAAACAACACCCAGCACACGGTATCACACACAATTATTGTCCTCTCTCCCTCCCTGCCCACCCCGAACCAACATCCAGAAGCACATCCATACTCATATCTCTCACCGATCCATCCACTCACTCACAGACAACACACAGCTGCATGCACGACCTCCCGAAATCCATCCTTCCGAATCCTCCCTTCCTCGCGAGGACAGAGTCCACCTGGCCAGGCTGAGATGCGGACACCATCCAGCTCTCCTGAGCTATCAGAAGAGACTGGATGACTCCGTTGTCGACGCCTGCCCGGGATGTAACACAGCACCCCATACCATTAAACACATCATAGAAGACTGCATTTCACACAACCACTTACGCCAACAACACAATCTACACTCAATGAGAGCTCTGTGGGAAAGCCCGATCGTGGCCATGGCCTTTCTCAGGGACTCGGGGCTGTTCGGCCAGGCAGCTTAGGGAACAACAACAACAACAACAACAACAACCCTCCTGTCATTACAATACCTCAGACCTTCATCAAATAGTACAACAACTGACCCCACCGTACCTTATTCTGGGCGACTTTAACGCACACTCTCCCCTTTGGGGCAACCCAAACACAGACATCCCAGGCGATAAAATTGAAAAATATCTCCTTCATTCTACTCTTTGTTGTCTCAACTTTGACACCCCCACCTACAGATCTGCTACCCACTGTACATTTTCCGCTGTTGATCTTTCCTTTGCCTCGGATGACGCAGCTCCCCTATTTGACTGGTCAGTTTTACAGGATCGCTTCTCCAGCGACCACTACCCTATACTCCTTAAGTATTTGTGCCCTGCATCCTCCCCTCAAATATCGAGTTATAATCTCTCTAAAGCCGATTGGACGTCTTATACGCACTCCTCTGCAGACGTTTCGGACTTCTCCCCTATCTCCTCCCCTGCACACAATTTTGATTATTTTTCATCCTTCCTGAACTCCATTGCTCGCACTCATATCCCGCTTACCTCCTCGCTGACGCACCCTCGCCAGGTCCCTTGGTGGACGCCCACTCTAGCCCAAATGATAAAATTCAAGCATCGTGTGGAACGCCTTCTTAAGCATCTGAGTGTTAGGCAGCGGCGTTTAAAGACTGTTTCCCCCCCGACTTTTTTCCACTAATCGTTACTTTGACCTTATAACCATCACTATTGAAAAAATTGCCCTTAAAACGTTCTATAACAAGATCTGTGCAGCTGTCAAACGCAGTATCCTTGACAACAAGATACAGTACTTTCATGGCGATCATATATCTCGTCCTTCAATTCCCGCACCCCTCTCTCTACTTTATGGAAAAAGTTTCGCAGTATCAATGGACGCACTGTACGGCCTCCACTCTCTCCACTCAAAGACCCTGCCTCGGACCCCCTTGACATCGCTGCCATACATGCCAAACATTTCTGTCACGTCAGCTCAGACCAGTCATTGCCTCGTCAATTTCTTGTTATAAATGTATGGAGGAATCTCGCCCGCTATCTTTTCATAGCGGGAAAACACATGAATATAACACCCCTTTTTCAATTCCGGAATTGCGACACGCGCTCGACCTGTGTACAGACACTACTCCTGGCCCGGATGGATTCTCGTACGCTCTCATCCGTCACCTCCATCCACGTGCGCTACAACATCTTTTACAACTGTACAATCAGTTTTGGATAAGTAACTACTTCCCACCGTCTTGGCGGCATGCTTACACTATACCCGTACCGAAGCCTGGAAAAGATCATAGTCTTCCCACAAATTACAGACCGATTGTGCTTACCTCATGCCTCTGCAAATTAATGGAAAAAATTATCAATCCTCGACTTTTACATTACGCTGAGTCACATGCCCTCCTATCCCCATATCAGAATGGTTCCCGCCCTGGCCGTTCTACACTGCACTCACTTATTCGCCTTGAACACCAAATACGTGATGGGTTCTCCAAGAACCAACCCACAGTGGCAATATTTGTTGACATTGTTAAGGCTTATGACACAACATGGAGACACAGGATTTTAAAAAATTTACACGATTCTGGCATGCGGGGTCCTCTTCCCTGCTTTTTACAAAATTTTCTCTCTAACCGTACATTCCAGGTCAAAAATAATGGTCTCCTATCGGACATTATGTCACAAATTAATGGAATACCACAAGGATGTGCCCATAGCAGCTTACTCTTTATTATGGCGATCAATAGTGTCATACGCAGCCTCCCACCTGAAATATCGTATAGCTTGTATGTGGACGACTTCGCAATATATTATACTTCTCCCAGTCTGACTCACATACAACGGCGTCTCAACATTGCTCTAAAATCCATCCACTCTTGGGCATCCACTGCTGGTTTTCAATTTTCTGCTAAAAAGACTAACGCTGTTGTATTCTATAGAAATGTTCGACATTTACGTAAACAGGCCATTACTCTCACCATGGGACATTCTAATATTCAGATCCTTCCACATACCAGGTTCCTTGGTTTAATCTTTGATACTCACCTCAATTGGAAGAGTCACATTGCCTGCTTAAAGGCACGTTGCCTCCAGAGAATGAATGTTCTGAAAACAGTCGCACGAGTCCATTGGGGCGCAGATCGCGCTACGCTTTTACTGTTCTACAGAGCTACCATCCTCTCAGCCCTAGATTATGGTAGCCCTGTCTATGGCACGGCCTCTGCTTCCACATTAGGAACCCTCGACAGCGTACACCATTTGGGCATCCGCATTAGCGCGGGGGCATTCCGTTCCTCTCGTGTCTCCAATATCCTATGTGAGGCTGGGACCTTACCTCTAGCCTACCACCGTCGATTAGTCCTCATGCGTACGGCTGTTCGCCTCCGTCATGACCCAACTCTACTAGAACTATTCCATTCCACAGATAACTATCGTTCAAACATTCCAGTGCCATTCCCAATGTTGTCTCGCCAATTGCTCTCCACTTACAGTATCACCGTTCCTCCCATAACTCCCCCTCCTAGTCACATCACTCCGTGGACCCTAAAACACCCTACAGTTTGCTTTCACTTAGCGGATCAACTTGATGCCCAAGCCCCATCTCAATGTCGACATCTCGCTTTACAACATCTTGATGATCACATCCCGGCTGTTTTCATTTACACCGATGGCTCGAAAACTGCGGATGCCGTGGGTTGCGCTGCAGTCTCAGACCATGGCTTGTATCAAAGTACCTTACACCATCACTCCACGGTTTTCACTGCTGAATTATGGGCTATTCAAGGTGCTTTAAGCACCATCTCTTCATTGTCGAGGAACTCTCCACGGGTCGTTATCTGTAGTGACTCAAAGAGTGCACTGCAACCCTTATGCGTATTTTCCCCCAAGGACCCATTGGTCAAGACTATCATCCACACAATACACAAATTACAGTGCGCTAATCGTTCCATCACACTGTGCTGGATCCCCGCGCATGTAGGAATTCCCGGGAATGAGCGTGCAGACTTCCTCGCTAAGCAAGCGTGTCATGGTACACCCTCTACTACTTTGCTGCGTTCGGAGGATATGCTCCCTGTCCTCCGTCGCCATGTTTATGACGCTTGGCGAGTTGAGTGGAGAGCGCAACCATTAACTGGCCACCTTCGCTCCATTAAGGATGACATACACTTGTGGCCCTCTTCAATTAATGGTTCACGTGCAGACCAAACCCTATTAACTAGATTACGTTTAGGCCACACACGCCTCACACATGGTTACCTGATGTCCACCCCTCGTGGTCCACCACCTGCATGCCAACATTGCCATACATCATTGACTGTTTTTCACTTTCTTTGTATTTGTCCCGTCTATGCATCTGAAAGACGGAGATTCTTGCTGAACACCTCATTACATGGCATCCTCTCTGACTCAGACTCTTTCAATTTCACCCCTATTCGTCACTTTCTGAGAGCGATAAATTTATACAATGACATATAACTACTGACATATACGTGACTTTAAACTCTGTACCACCTCCTCCACCACTAGCCTTGAGAGGGCCTAGGCCCAGTGGGCTAGTATAAAATAAAAGCATCATCAACATCATCTCCTCCTCTGTCACAACTCCTATCACATTCTCTTCCCTCCCTGATCTCCCCCTCCTCTCTATTCGTATAAACCACTTCTTCAATTTCCCGTCCCTCACTCTCCAGAAAAAATTCCTCTTATCCTCCTCACCCAACTTTCCATTATTTTCATCAGCCTTTTCTTGTAATTCCTTTATTTTTTTTCTTTGTTCAATGCTCAAATCCTTCTGTAGTCTTATATGTTTCAGTTCTTCATTTGTGTTTAGCCTCCAACTAAAGTTTGTCACTGTCTCTGCCACTGCCCTGGTTTTAAACTGTACCCTTATAGGTCTCATCTCTCCCCTTCTATATCTACCTATCCTACTGACTTCCTCCACCTGCCCTTCCCATCCACATCCGTCCACATCCACACCTTTCATGACCTCCTTCACTTTCTCCATATCCCTCACTTTTCTCACTCCATTATCATTCATATGAGCCTCTATATCTCCATGCATGATTACACCCCTATCTCTGTCCATGGCCTCCCTCACGACACTCTCCTTGTTCTTCATGACCCCTACAACTGCACTCTCAAAACTTTTTTTGGTCATCTTCATTTCTTCCTTTTGCTCTTTCATAATATCCTCCAAATCCTTAACTTTCTGTTCACCTACCACCGTCCATGCAGTTGACTCCTTTACTTCCTTGAATCGTCCTTCGTATTCCTTCAGCTGCTCCTTCAATGCCATATTCTCTGCTCCCAGTTCATCTACCCTTTTCAATACCATCTCTAGGCTATCATTAACTTCTGACATAGGCCTACATTCACTTCCTTCACTAGGCCTATTCCCTTCCCCACCTGACACACCACACAGTACACACAGTACCTTAACTTTCTCACCAATATCCCCCTTCCATTTCTCCGTACCACTCTTCCACTTTTCCAAATCCTTCACAACATTAATAACCTCTTCTAACTTATTATCTGTGCTCTTAAACCCACTAAAACGTTGTAGCCTTTCTTCCGCCTCCGTCAATCCCGAACTTCCTTCCGCCATGTTTGTTTACAATCTCAACAACTCACAACACTACCGCTGTCCCATTACTCTATTCTTATTACACTATATATCACCCCTCCACCACAGCAATATATCTTCCAAACACTTCACGAGTCCTTCCTCTCCTTGCCCCTTCTTCCCCCGGGGCCTCCTCTGACCTGCTCCTCACCCCTGGCCAGCCTTCCCCTCATCATCTTCCTGCACCTACTTCTTCTATCCCTGATTTGCACTTAACGTTTCCCCGGGAGAGGACCCCATCTCGTGAGTCGGATGACCTGGACGAGGATTCAGGGTCCACTTACTCTGGGGAAGACGTCTCTTGGGACGAGGGGAATCGGGCTGTCTCCCCCTCGTGTGCTTGTGATCATGAGGGTGATTACCGGGATATACCCGAGCGTCGTCGCTCACCCTCCATGGGCCGCGACGTCGGTCTCGCTATCCCCTCCGTGCCGCGCAGTCTTCGGGGGTTGGCGGCTATGGAGGATCGGGTTATGAGCTATGAGTTTGAGGGATTTCTGGCAGAGGGTGGTGAAGTGGAGGATCAATTGACTGTAGTGAAGAGACAGATGATGGGTCTGTTAAGATGGAAGGGAGTTATGGAGAATTGGAGGAGAGATATAGGTGTGAAGGTGGAGTCACTGACAGAAATATGTGGAGCCAGTTCAGTAGCAACTGCAGATGGGCCATTAATTGCTAACCTAGATGCAGTGATAAGGAAAGTAGATGAGCTGGAGGCAGAGAACATGGCACTCAAGGAGCAGCTAAAGGAGTATGAGGGCCATTTAAGTGAGAAAGTGAAGGGCGTAATAAGTGAGGAGAAAGATGAGTGGACAAGGGTGGGGAATGCTAAGGTGGATGCATTGGAAGAAATCATGAAGGAGCAGGTGGAAGAGAGAGAAAAAGAGAAAAGAGAGTTTGAGAAGAATGTAGTGCAGGTTTTGAAGAGCAAGGAAAAGGTAGTGAGGGAAACAGCGGAGACCAAAAAGGAGCCGACCAAACGCACCACTGAGGTGGTAGATGGTGGAAAGAAAAAAACTGTCTGGGACCATCAGGTCCTGGTAGTGAAGCCAAAAGACCGATCCTCCGAGCCAGTAAGCCCACCAGATACAAAGGCAATCGAGACTGCTTTGGCTTCGGTTCTGGTTAACAAGTTAACTAGAACTGAGTCAGGTGTACTGGTGGTACGACTTCCATCCAAGAAAGCCAAAGAAGATGCAGGAAGGGCCATCAATCAGTATTTGGGGGTGGACAGTGCCTTCAGTGTCTCCGAACCAAAGAAAATGATGCCAAAAATGACTCTGGTAAGCATTGCTAATGACGCTGAGGATAATGAGATCATTCCCAGCATCCTCAACAAGAACCCAAGAATAAAGTCCCTGGTCGACGATGGCTTAGCTATGAATTTGCTATTCACTAAGCAAAAGAGTGATGCACACACTAAGATTGCGGTAGTAAAAATGTCACCTGAAATACGCTCTTCCATTGTGGATGTTGGCAATTCTGTGTATGTTGGACTTGTGAGATGTCGTGCATACGATCGCTTCTGGGTAACACAATGTTACCATTGCCAGGGCTTTGGTCATACCAGTGACAGGTGTTATCGGAAAAATGAGGATCCAAAATGCAACTTCTGTGCTGGTACTCATAACTCAAAAGACTGCACCAACAAGACTTCCCCCAAATGTATAAATTGTATGAGCTCCACATCAGTTACGGAGCCGCCAAATCATTTCGCCTCAAGTAGAAATTGTCCTTTAATGACAGCTCAGAGAAATAAAGTTATTGAGAACACCGATTTTGTAGGTTCAAAAAACTGAAAAATGCACATGGGAGCCGGTTGAAACTGGGTCTGTTGAATGTTCGTTCCTTGCGTAACAAAATGGATCATATTTGCGAGATCTTGGATGAACGTAACCTTGATGTATTATGTCTCACTGAGACCTGGTTGTTCGAGTCAGATCTGAATATTATCCAGGCGGCATTGCCTAAAACCCATTCCATAATAAATGTTCCTAGGCCTAGGGGAGATCATCCGGGTGGTGGAGTGGCAGTTGTCTACTCCACATCTCTGGTGAATATCTTGCAAATAAGCCATAACCCAGCCCCTCTTTATTATGAACTGTTGGAAGTGGAAATAAAACTCCATCAACAAATTCTAAGAATGGCAGTTGTCTATAGGCCTGGCCATCGTGGCACAGATAGGGGTTTTATGGAAGAGTTTGGGCAGTTTCTCGAGGAATTTTCTGCTAAAACTGGAAGACTTTTGATGTGTGGAGATTTTAATTACTGGGTTGACAGCCCTCATCTGAAGCCATTCTCTCCTGAGTTCCTTGAGTTGACTGATCAGAACAATTTTGTAAACCATGTGTCCCACCCAACTCATATCTTAGGACACACCCTTGACTTGGTTTTCTCTCCTGTGGGTTGTGGTGGTGTTCTGGATGTTGATGTTGAGAATGCTGACCCTAATACCTCTGATCATGCTTTGATTACTTTCAGCTTTGATTTTCCTAAGCCACTCACACATGAAAAAGTAATCAGATTTAGAAATTATAAAAATGCAGACCTAAATTTGGCTAGCAGTGAAGTAAAACAGTACTTGGGAAGTATTGATACTTCCAACCTTACTTCAGATGAGCTGGTGGAGGTACATGGAAATGCACTTAAATTAGTGTTCGATCATCACTGTCCAGAAGTAGAGAAGAAAATCATAGTACGAGATGATTCGCCCTGGTATAGCACTCGAGTTAAATTTCTTAGAAGAGCGCGTAGAAGAGCTGAACGTGAATGGCGGAAAAATAAAACAGACTCTACATGGTTGCAATACCTGTCAGCCAGAAGAGCTGTGGTCTACAAAATCAAAGATGAAAAGAAAGTGTATTATCAGGGAAAAGTTGACTCGTGTGGTAACGACCAGAGGAGGTTGGCTTCAATTGTAAACAGTTTACAGTACTTGGAAAAACAAGAGTCAGCTTAAGACCTTCTGTACCTGATGCCGAGTTGGCTGCCAACTTTGTGGCATTTTTTGCTGGCAAGATAACTCGCATAAGACAGGAATTGGATGATGCTTCTGTTGGTGAAGAACTTTCAGTTGTACTCCAACCCCGACACATTCCTAATAATGTCCTCTCATCCTTTCACTCAGTAGAGGTGGACATGATCTCGTCCTACATAAGAAACCTCAATAAAACATTTTGCCCGTTGGATCCCATAAATGTTTCCAAGCTACCAAGAGTCTATGATCACACAGTTGAGTTTATTTCCAAAATAATTAATAAGTGCTTCTCTGAAGGTAGCTTCCCACATTCTGAAAAGCATGCACTACTCCGACCTACTCTAAAGAAACCTGGACTTGATGTTGAGAACATGTTGAACTATCGTCCTGTCTCCAACCTGTCCTTCATATCAAAGATATTAGAGCGTGCAATACTTGACCAATTACAACCACTACTTCAGCAGAATGAAACTATCCCAATTTTTCAGTCTGCTTACCGACAGCATCATTCAACTGAAACAGCATTGATTAGAGTACATAATGATCTAGTTGAGAACATTTGCAATGGTGTGGCCTCACTATTGGTCTTGCTTGATCTCTCTGCGGCTTTTGACACAGTGGATCATGAGTTGTTATTGAGTGATCTTTATGATTGTGGTGTGCGTGACTCCGCTCTCTTGCTTCTTGGGTCGTACTTGTCAGGTAGATCCCAGAGTGTGATGGTAAATCAAGTGGTCTCGGACTCGACACCCCTGCAGTATGGTGTTCCGCAGGGATCAGTTTTGGGTCCTATCCTATTTATAATTTATATTAGCAGTTTGTCTCTTCTGCTTCGTGCACATAATGTCACCTTTCACTTTTATGCAGATGACACCCAGATTTATGTGAGAATCACAAATATAGTTGATATACGGAGTAAGATGGAATTGTTGATGTCTGATATCAAGAAGTGGATGAGAGCGAGAAAACTTAAACTAAATGATGGTAAAACTGATATTCTCATCATCCGAGGAAATAGAAGAGCTGATGATATGGTAGGTGCCCTCTCCATCAATGTGGGTGGATCTCAGCTGCGACCGGCCAACTCTGTTCGAAATCTGGGTGTATATGTGAACTCCCGATTAGATTTCAAAGAGCATGTAAACCAGATAGTTAAAAGTTGTTACTTGCACATCAGAAATCTCTATTTGGTGAAGCCGTTTATAACCAGACGTTGCCTCCTGACGTTGGTTCACTCATTGGTCTTCTCTCGTGTTGATTATTGCAATGCCCTGTTGGTGGGTCTTCCAAATTATATTTTGAAGAAAGTTCAGTCAGTTCTTAACAGGGCCGCAAGACTAATTTTTGGTGTTCCACCTAGAACTCCTACTACATCTCTTCACATAGAACTGCACTGGCTGCCAGTAAGAGCAAGAATAGAATTTAAGTTGTGTTTGGTGACTTTTAAGGTTCTCAAATTTGGTGAGCCTAGGTACCTTGCGGAGCTGCTCAGGCGCCCACCGGCACACCATGGTGTAGTTGTGCGTCATGACAATGACCCTTTTCGTCTTGATGAACCAAGGGCTTTCCAGCAGTCTTCTTTCTTTGAGAGGTCATTCTCCTACATGGCTCCGAGGTTGTATAACAGGTTGCCGCTGTCCATGAGACAACTGAGTTCTGTTGAATGCTTCAAGAGACAACTTAAGACTTTTCTCTTTGAGAGAAGCTATGATCTTGAGAGAGGTGTCATGACAGATGGCTATAGAGTTTAGGCTATTTTGCCACTGCTAGTGATTGTTAAATGTGTGTTGTATATGAGCCTTCTTTTGATGCATTGATTTTTGTTCTTTTTTTCTTTCTCTTTTCGAGCGCTAGTGAATTCTTCGGAAAAATTGGCGCTTATGAGAAATAAGTAACATGCTTATTATTATTATTATTATTATGTCGGGCCTGGAAGCCAGACTAGCTGACTTTGGAACGTCGCTGGTGGCTGACATTCGGGCGGCGGCACAACTGTCGCACTTCGCCCAGCCCGCTTCCGTTGCGGTCTCACTGCCCACCAGCGCTACTCCCGCCCTAGCTCCTGAATTTGCCACTATAGTTCTCCGTCTGATAGGCCAGAGTCCGAGCCTGCCCCCCATCCAGAAGGCCAAGGCTCCGTCGAGGAACATGCCTCTCCTCTATGGGTCCTTGACCCTCTAGAATCGGTGCACCCGGAGAGTCCTGTCGACCTCCCAGCCAGTGAGAGAGCCCTTCCTTCTGGCTGGTCAGTCAATATTAATGATAAGTCGCAGTTCAGGGCGATCAAGGTTGATGGTCGGGTTGCGGACATGGAGGTGAAGGCTTACCCGAGCAGATCTGACATTCAGTTCTTCTCGGTTAAGCTCAAGCCTCCGTCTGCCCCTAGGACCAAGCGCTGGTCAGACTTTGGCCGCCAGGACATCCTCCAAGATGTTCAGTCCCTGTCTGTTTTGACGGGACTGCCCTCCTTGGGGGCGGGTTTGAGCTCGATAACCTGCTCCCTTTGGAGGCCTGGTTTGCCGAGGCCTTAGACTATGCTACCCGGCCCTCCGACAAAGCTGTTACCCCTCTTCCCCAGGACTCTTTGTTCCTCTCTCCTCCTCTCATCTCGGTCGGCGGACTGGACAGCAAGTTCTGGTCCTAGATCTGCGTCCCCAAGCTAGAGATATGCCCTGTTTCGAACCCGTCCTTCTCTCTCCCCAATAAGGCGGCAATCGACAAGGATTTTTCCTTGCGACAGAGGGTGGTGAACTTGATGACCTGTGTCGTGGGCCAGCTCCAGATGTCAGTTCACCACCTCCGCCTTATCAAGGCGACAGCCCCAGCTGACCTTCAAGAGGGTAAGGTCCACGTTAGGCGAATCCACCTTCAGCTAGCTGTGTTTTTGGTCCCTGAGCTGAAGGCGGTATTGTTCGAGGCTGCTCGACATAGCCAGACGGTTAGGTCCAAGTTCTGTCACAAAGCCTCGTTGAATATTCGCCAGGGTCTCTTATACTCCGAGCTATATACGACAGGGCTGTTTGCACAGGGCGCCTTGGAGCAGTACGCCACCCTGTCAGAGGACCCTGCTGACGATGCGCAACGTCATGCCGCATCGCATGCAGGGTCTTCGCAGTCCCGTTGCGATGCCTCTGGAGGTGGGATTGGCAGGAAGGGCCGCAGGAAGGGGAAAGGTAAGGCCCGGGTACGGGCTTTGCCTCGACCTTCCCTTCTTTCGCCTTCGCCCCCGCCAGGGCAGGACCAGTCAGCCCTCAAACTTTGAACGCACTTCGTCGGGGTTATACTCGCGCCGGACAGGGGATGGGGTGATGCGGCCTTTTCGACGAGGAGGGGGGGGGGGGGGGGGGAGCTAGGAGAGGTCATCGTGGTGCTCAGGACCGCCAGGGCCATCCACGTCAAAAAAAGTGTAGGCTCTCCAGGTCGGTCTCCTCCTTCTCGCATCACCGGACAGGGTCACTCAACTCATCGAGGGAGCTCCCACCGGATAGTTACGCCCTTGCGCCATTCGCTGGATGCGAGGGACGTTGGGGGCGAAAGGTTGCCAGGAGGGGTCTAACCTGGAGATGGAAGTCCAGGCCCCCGATCAGCTCTTGTCCTCGTCACTGACCAGTCTCTTCGGAGGTGGCCACCGTGATCGCGTCGATGCACGAGCAGGGGATCGTCATGGAGGTGAAACCCGATCACTGGGTTTTCATCTCTCGTTTATTCCTGGTACAGAAGAAGGACTGCGACGCGATGCGGCCGATAATAGATCTGTCGGCCCTCAAGGGGTAGATCGTGAACATGCGGTTTCGGATGCTGACGGTACACCAGGTACGACTGGCACTGCGGCCTCTGTCGTAGATGGTGTCGCTGGATCTCAAGGATGTGCATTGGCACGTTCCAATCCATCCTCAGTTCCAGCGCTTCTTCGTCCGATCGCGTGTTCATGCTCGAAAGACTTCCCTTCAGCCTCAACATCGCGCCGTGGGTCTTCACGAAGCTGGTATAACAAGCTCTGAATCCTCTCCCGAGAGACGGTATCCAGATCCTGTTTTACCTGGATGATTGGCTGATAGTTTCCGATAGAATAACAAATGTTGAGCTGAGAAGACGTTTAAGTATAAAGAGTATTAGCAAGGTGATGCGTACAAGTAGACTGGGATGGTATGGACATGTGGAGAGAATGGATGAACAAAATTGGGTGAAAAAATGCAGGTCTGTCATTGTGGAGGGAGCTGCACCAAGGGGTGGACCGAGGAAGACCTGGGATCAGACTATACGTGCCGATCTCAAATCCAAAAACTTGACAAGTGAAGCAGCCCTTAACAGGGATGCCTGGAATGCCGCCATTAGGACAACAGACTGAAACTGCACGTATGTGTGGAGCACTCGGTCTTAAAATGTTATGTAAGTATGTATGTATGTATGTACCCAAGCACAGTGTGCACAGGACACCCTCACAGTCGTACAACACATTACACAACTGGGGTTCAAGGTCAATGTTCCCAAGTCGCGTCTGACTCCGTCACGTGTAGTGACATGGGTAGGCCTCGACTAGGACTTGACCAGCGCTACAGTGACCCAGAGTAAGGTCAACGCTGCGAAACTTTGCATGAAGCTCTTCGCAGTGTTGCACTCAGTCTCCCTCACGAGGAAGATCTGGGACTCGTTGGTGGTATCGCTGCATTGGGCCGCACTGACCATTCCCTTAGGGAGGCTCAGGCTACGCCGCCTAATTCTACTGGGCAACAGGGCTTTTCCGTTGTCCCCCCGGATTGGCTAATGCCGGTCCCGCGCGCCATACACCGACACTTGGGACACTGGGATGCTTGGGGCAAACTCACAGCAGCAGTACCCTGGACTGCCCCACCGCCGACGATCTGGGTGGATACAGATGCATCGAGCGAGGTGGGTTGGGGCTACCAATCGAACATGGGGCATCAACATCAGGGCAGGTGGTCAGGGCACACACAGCTTTACATCAATGCCCTCGAACTGTTGGTTCTTTTGTTCTTCCTGAGGGGTCTCCCACTGGCCCTTCAGGGCAAGTCAGTGCCCTTCAGGATGGACAATCAGACAGCGGTCCATTGTGTCCCCAAGCAGGGGTCCTCCAGGTCACAGACTATGTTGGGAATCACAGAGAAGTTGTTCTTCCTAGCGGAACAGCACAAAATACCCCTGCACGCTTCCTACCTGACCGGGATTGCCAATCTCTGGGCAGACGCTCTGTCGAGAGGACAGACCATTCTGTTAGAGTGGACAATGAAACAACATGTATCCGATGACCTGGCAGCTTCTTGGGGTGTTCCAGAGGTTGACTTGCTTGCCTCGTCTGAGAAGAACAATTTACCTCAGCACCTATCCCTCCAGCGGGGGGTCCGGACGCTTTCACGGAAGATTGGAACACGTGGCAGTCAATATACATATTTATTAGTGGCCCCTCCATCATTGATAAACTGCCTTGACAAAGTTATGGCCTCTCTTTGAACTCATGGCTCGCCATTTCAAATGTCCCGCCTAGGAGCCCAAACAATAGAGATTAACCATATCATTGTGAACGAACGCTCAAAACACTCACTGACTCGTCCATGTATGATGCGGATGCCACTACTGAAAAACACATTAAAAAATATGGTATAAAACAAAAAATTAAAAGAATAAACTTAATCTACCAGTACCGTCAATTGAGTTGAATTCGGACGTGGGGCGAATTCGGACTTTACGTCAATTAAAAGTTAATTAAATTAATAAATAGATAACGAATAACCATATTAGAAATCTGTTTTCACTCGATTGTTTGAAATGCTTTTATCTAACTTTTTTGCTTAAATAGTTTTAATGTATAATGTGATATGTACCGATTACAAAATTAAAACCCGAAAATAAAAAATCGTAACATCGGCAAACTTTCTTTGGCAGACATGTTGATGATAATGAAAATAAAGTAGATGTGCCGTTCTGCCCAAAATCAAAACGGCATACCCACCTCTGCGATGGGTTACCATCATCACTACTAATACCATCATCACTGGGGGGGGGGGGGGGGGGGGGGGGGGGGGGGGGGTTCCGGGAGGGTTGGGGGGGGGGTGTTCCGGGAGAGTTGGGGGGGGGGGGTCAAAACCATATTTTGGACCTAAAATCATAACTATTGCATAAATTCAACAAATCTTTTTTGACTGACGTTTGCATTCACGAAACAAATTTTTGTGTGAAATTTGGTGAAAATCCGTCCAACGGTCTAGGAGTTCCGAGACAGACGGACGACGACGACGACGACGACGACAGACATTTTTTTCGTGTGGTACCCACTATACGGGGGGGCGATACCAAACTCTGCTTACGCAGAGTTGATAATAATAATAGTTCTTAAAGCTAGCGCATGCTAAGCCAGCTAAGAATAGCTCAATAAGGCCAATTAGGCGTATTTCCATTGGGGTCCTGTACTACTACCCCATCCCCTTGCTCATTAGGGACGGTAATGAATCAGTGCTTGTGAAAAATCTTTAATGCGCCGAGCGTGGACACGATCCTGGGCCTTCTGGGTGGAAGTCCAAGACGCTAGTCACTACACCGGCGAGCCAAGATGTACTTTCGTAATTAGTGTGAAAGTACAAAATAATTAATTGGTATTATCTTGTAAATTATTCCCGTAATTGGGTATTAAATTATTTATTTTATAAACCCCCTCCCTGGGGGTTAGGGAATAGAATATGCCCCACGTGCCTTCTGCGTGTCTTAAGAGGCGACTAAAGAGGTTGGGTCGGTGGGCTTGCGACCCCCACCCGGAAAAAATATCTAAGCAAAGAAAAACGAACGAACAGCCTCGGATGCGGACGGAACCTACGTTGACGAACCCCGACCGACTAAGGACATACCTTCGGACATTCTGAGAATGGCTACGTGGAATGTTAGTGGCATGAATGATGGCACAAAAGAGAGAGAGGTTCTGGAAGTGTTAGTGAATGCCAGGCTGGATGTATGTGGAATGACAGAGAGAGTGGGAGTGTGGAATGGGTGTGTGTGCTGGAGTGAGTGAAGGAACAGCGAGAGAAGGTGCATGTTTGTTTGTAAGTAGCAAATGGAAGGAATGTGTAAGAGAGTACGGGTCTGTGGGTTCAAGGTTTGTGTGGGTGAGAATGAAAGTAGGAATACAAACGTGGGTGATTGTATGCATGTATGCCCCGACAGAGGATATACTTGAAAGAAAGAAAGAGGAGTTCTGGATGAATGTGTAGGCGTGCCTGGAGAAGTTTGACAAGAACGAAAGAATATTTCTGATTGGGGATATGAATGGTAAGGTGGGTGATAGGAAAGTTGAGGGAGTGGTGGGAGGGTGTTGGGTACCATCAGAGGTGAATGGGAATGGTAGTGCACTTGTGGACGTATGTGTGGGGAGGAGGCTGTGGGTAGCTAACACCTTCTTCCGACACAGAATGATCCACAGGTACACGTGGAAACGGATGTTGACGATGAAGGATAAGACAGTGGTGGAACGAAAGTCATTGATTGATTATGTATGTGTGGATGAACGAATGAAGAAATCTGTGATGGATGCTAGGGTGTATAGGGGTATTGGAGGGGGTCTGCCTGATCATTATGTAGTGGTAGCTAAGGTTAGGATACAAAAGAAGTGGGTGAGGAGAGCTGGAGGGAGGCGAGAGGAGGGTGGAATGGTGAGGAGGGTGGAGAGGTTGCAGGAGGAGGAAGTCAGGGAGGAGTACAGGAGAGCAGTGGAAAGACGACTAGGTGGGTTCGACCTGGAAGTTATGGAGGAAGTGGAGGAGATGAGCAAGGTGTTTAAGGATGAGATCTGTGCAGCATGTGAGGAGGTGTGTGGAGTGAGGAGAAGAGGGAGGGGAGTGAAAGGTACAGCATGGTGGACAGAAGAGGTAAGAATGGCTGTGGAAGAAAAGAAGAAAGCATCTAGAGAGTGGTTGGGTAGTAGAGGGAATGAAGATTTCGAGAGACAGAAACGAGCGAGGTACGTGGAGAGTAAGAGGGTGGTGAAGAGAGTAGTGAAGGAAAGTAAGAGAAGAGTAGATGAGGAATTTGGAAGGAATCTGAGTGTAAAATGGAGGGAGAGTAAGAAACTGTTCTGGAAAGAAGTAAAAAAAGTTAGGGAAGGTAGCAAGGGAAACAGTAAGGGTGTGAAAGATAAGAATGGGAGAATGCTAGCCGAGAAGCAAGAGATAGTCGAAAGATGGAGGGAGTACTTCAGTGAGTTGCTAAATGTAAGGAATGAAGAGCCAGCAAACATAGCTGGATATGGTATGGGAGGGAGAAGAAGAGAAGTAGTGGAGGAGGAGGTGGGGATCAGGAGGTCAGAAGTGTGGGAAGCCATGAAAAGAGTGAAGTTGGGGAAAGCACCAGGAACAGATGGAGTGTGTCGGGAAATATTGAGGTATGGTGGTGAGATAGTGATAGAATGGGTATGGAAAATGTGCAAACTAGCATGGGAGAAGGGGAGTGCACCCGATGACTGGAAGACTGGCATAATAGTCCCCCTATATAAGGGCAAAAGGGAAAGAGGAGTGTGTGGTAACCACCGAAGAACACTCTTCTCACAGACCTTACACAAAGAGCTTTCGACGGCATCAATTCAGCTAGACCACCACACAGATCACTATTAGCCACACTCGACATTAGTAAAGCCTTCGATGCCATCCCCCGCCACAACCTAACAAACAAAATCTACAACACAAACATGCACAACAACACAAAACGGTGGCTGGCCAACTTCCTAGCAGGCAGATGTGCACACGTATCTTTTGCCGGTCAGTCATCTAAATTCAGAAACTTTCCAAACGGAGTCCCACAAGGATCCGTCCTATCGCCCGCACTCTTCAATCTGTACATGCACGATATAACTACACCCAATACGCCCCAAATAAACTTAGCCTCCTATGCAGATGACATAACACTCACATGCACACACCATGACCCAAAAAGAGCAACAGATCTCCTTCAACCCTATCTCAACACACTACATGGCTGGTGCACTACAAACAGACTTAATCTAGCCCCAGCCAAATCCACCGCAACCCTGCTCACAAGTTGGACAGGAGAACACGAATACATCCCTCAACTCGCCATAAACAACACACCCCTAAACACATACACACACACCCAAAATCCTAGGAGTAACATATGATACTCATATGACATTCAAACAGCACACCACAAACATTAAAAAGAAACTGACACCCAGACTTAACGCCCTCAGGTCACTTGCTCACACAAAATTTGGACACAACAAAGAAACTACCACCACAGTATATAAACAATACATAAGATCAGTGATGGAATACGCAAGCCCAGCCTGGGCTTCTAACCTAGCTGAAACACATCATAAGACCTTACAGACTATTCAAAACAAAGCCCTGAAGATCATTACAGGCTGCACAGCTACTGCACCCACAGATCACCTACATCAAGAAACAAAATCCTCAAAGTCAAAGACCATCTGGACATGAGAGGTACTCAATTCCTGGCAGCAGCCTCCACGAACCAAGACCACCCACTAAACTACATGGCAACACACCCACAGACACCAAGAAATATCAAAACAACACCCAGCACACGGTATCACACACAATTATTGTCCTCTCTCCCTCCCTGCCCACCCCGAACAACTTCCAGAAGCACATCCATAATATCTCTCACCGATCCATCCACTCACTCACAGACAACACACAGCTGCATGCACGACCTCCCGAAATCCATCCTTCCGAATCCTCCCTTCCTCGCGAGGACAGAGTCCACCTGGCCAGGCTGAGATGCGGACACCATCCAGCTCTCCTGAGCTATCAGAAGAGACTGGATGACTCCGTTGTCGACGCCTGCCCGGGATGTAACACAGCACCCCATACCATTAAACACATCATAGAAGACTGCATTTCACACAACCACTTACGCCAACAACACAATCTACACTCAATGAGAGCTCTGTGGGAAAGCCCGATCGTGGCCATGGCCTTTCTCAGGGACTCGGGGCTGTTCGGCCAGGCAGCTTAGGGAACAACAACAACAACAACAACAACAACAACCACCGAAGAATATGTCTTCTAAGCGTAGTAGGGAAGGTATACAGTAGGGTAGTGATTGAGAGAGTGAGAGTGAGAACGGAGAAATGGATAGGCGACGAGCAGGGAGGTTTTAGGAAGGGAAGAGGATGTGTAGATCAGATTTTTACCCTGAATTGTGTTGTGGAGAAGCATCTGGAGAAGAAACAAAAGGTGTATGTTGCCTTTATGGACTTGGAGAAGGCCTATGACAGAGTGAATAGAGAAGGTTTGTGTAAAGTACTTAGAATATACGGAGTAGAGGGCAAGTTGCTGAAAGCAGTGAAGAGCATGTATGAGGGTGCAAAGGCGGCAGTACGTGTGGAGAGTGAGCAGAGCGAGTTCTTTGACCTGAATGTTGGTTTGAAACAGGGGTGTGTGATATCCCCGTGGTTGTTTACTGTATATATGGATGGAGTCATGAAAGAGATACTATCAAGAGCAGTGGATGTTGGTGTATTGCTGAAAAGGGAGGGAATTGAGTGGAAGCTACCTATACTGCTGTTTGCGGATGATACAGTTCTGATGAGTGATAATGAATGGGAGTTGCAGGGTCTGGTTAATGAGTTTGGAACAGTGTGCGAAAAACGGAATTTGAAGGTAAATGCGGGGAAGAGCAAGGGTATGGTTTTCGAAAGGGGTGAAGTCACAGAGTGTGAGGTGAAGCTGAACGGTCAGGCTATGGAGATCGTCAACTCTTTTAAGTATCTGGGCAGTGTGTTGAGTAAAGATGGGACTATGGATGAAGAAGTGCGGGAGAGGGTACAACAGGGGAAGAGGGTTGTAGGAACGGTAAAAGCAGTAACAAGAAATAGGGTGGTCAGTATGGAAGTGAAGAAGTCCTTGCATGACAGTGTGGTAATCCCGACACTGATTTACGGAAGCGAAGCATGGACGTTGGTTGAGAGATTCAGACCAAGAGTGAGAGCAGTGGAAATGAATTACTTAAGGAGTGCGTGCGGAGTTACATGGAGGGATAGACAGACTAATGAGGAAGTAAGAAGGAGGTGTGGTGTGGAGGTAGATGTGCTGGAAAGTGTGAAAAGGAACAACTTGAGATGGTTCGGCCATATGGAACGTATGGAAAGCGAGAGAATGACTAAGAGGGTGTACGAGAGCGAGGTGGAGGGACAGAGAGGGAGAGGTAGACCTAATGAGAGGTGGAAGGATGGAGTGAGGATGTACATGAATGAAGGCGGTGCTGGTTAGGGGGAGGGGCGTCGACTGACTGGGGACAGAGGTGCATGGGGGCGGTTCGTTCGTGGCCACCCCTTCGGGGATCACGGTGTCAGGCAATAGATAGATAGATAGAAAAAATTAGGTGAATTCGGACAGGATGAAAATTAATTTACTAAATAATATTATTTAATCTAACTTTAGCAATAACCTGTCAGATTCGGATATTGAGTGTAATTGGGTTTATAGTTGTCATTACACGTGGTATTTTTGAGTTATGTCACAGTAATCCTTATTTTTACATTATTAGGGTCATACTGCTACCCAGAGTATAGGTCAATAAATCCAGATTTGTCCGAAATTGCCCCAAAAGAGTTGTATCTTACGATATGGTATTAACCCCTCCAACCCGGATGGGCTCTTGAACGCCCATAACAACCTCGGCCCGCGCAACCCGGAAGGGCTCTTGAACGCCCATTGCTTGCATGCGTGCTTTCGAATGCCGCGCGTACATTTTCGGTACCGTGGGACGGTAGGTGGCGCCACCAGGCGTAAACTACGCCACAGCAACAGTATCTACCCCGACGCCATCATGGACAGTACGCCAAATAGTGATTCCGCTGTGTCCGATACCGTGCTTCCTACGACGCCCTTGCTTGTTCGTCGCGCCTTACCCCGACGCCATCGCCTAAATGTGTTATCTCCCGGAGGTATTGAGACGACATTGAGACTTTATGAGCGAGCTGATGCCAAGCATAATGTTGATGATGAAGTCAGTGACGACTCCAGTAATTATAAGTCGAGTGATTATGGCCATGAGAGTGACAAAGAAGAGCAATTCCTGGGATTTGCGAGAGAACATGAGAGTGATGAAGGTGATGTACCAGTTGTTGAGGAAGCTGGTTTACCTAAAGACAGTGAACTTGAGAGAGTGAGCGAGTGGGAGAGTTCAAGGTCACTCACCAAATTTCGCTTAAGTGACACGACGCCAAGCCCTTCCCCAGGTAAATCGCCTTTCAAGCTACATTTGTATAAGCAGAAAATACTTGAGAAGGCGGCCGCGGCAGCTAGGGAACAAGCAAAACTACTTGGTGAGGATGAGGCTGTGAGTGAGGGTCAGCGTGGTGACCCTTCTCGTCCGCCATTGTCTCCCTTATCTACCCACGCCACCCAAGATGACCCGGATGCCCCGCATTCTTCCCCACCACCCCCACCATTGCCAAGGGTTGAGGACCCCACACTTTCGGCCTATTTGCCTCCTAGGTCCCCTGACAGGAGACATACTGCTGCCGAAAAGGGGAAAGGTAGGAAATATACCAAGAAAATTAAGAAAAGTAAGAGAGTTTTGTTCGAGGCTCCCGCGGCGTCCACCCCGGCCGGCCCCAGCCATACGTCCCCGCAACTTTCCCCACGGTCCTCCCCACCTCTCCCGCCTTCAACATGTCTTCCTGAAGAAGTCTTTGAGCTCGCATCACCAATACCTGGGCCTAGTGACAGTGAAACATTGCTTTCTGTCACTCGTCGCAGGCCAAGGAGCCCGGGACCTCGGGGGGACACAGCCTCACCTGCCACTCCTTCCCCACCTCGCCCACCCGCACGCCGCCCACGCATCACTGGTTCCCCGCCAGATTATGTGGGGGCCACTGATGATGAAGGGCACCTCTCTCAAGACTCTGGCCATGATTACATAGGTCCACCGTCAGGGCAAGATGACCACTCTGACGATGACTATATGGACATCGACGACCCTCGACCCATCCGCTTGGCCCGGCGTCGTGCTGCCCGTCGTGCTGCCCACCGCCCTGGCCGCCGCCCTCGCCGCCCTAGGGCGCGCGCCTCCCGAGTTGGCCGTGGGCGTGCTGGGCCACCAGCTGGAGCTCCTCGTCAGCGTAGACAAGACCCATTCTACGTTTTTCAGTGGCAAGACGTAGTTGATGAGGATGGATACAACCCTGATGTGCCAGCTTTTGATGAGGTACTGGAGGGTTCAGGCGTTACCCCCAATTTTCCTGCAGGCCCCAATGCTCCACCACACGAACTGTTTGAGGCCTTCTTTGATGAGGAGGTGGTAGGCTATGTTGTCAAAGAGACAAATAAGCAGCACCAATTCCAGGTCCACTTTTTGGGAAAGGTGACCAAGGGCCACATGAGGCAGTGGACCCCAGTGACTCATAAAGAGTTCATGGTGTTCCTGGCACTCACCATGCTAATGCCTCATGTCAAGAAGCATAGGTTGCCTGACTATTGGATCACCAATGATCTGATATCCACCCCTGCCTTCGGGAAATATATGTCTCGCGACCGGTACCTTGATATCCTCGCAGCGCTCCATCTTGTCACCAACCTTGACGTCCACCTCCCAGACAAGCTGTGGAAGATTAGGACGTTGTATGAGATGATGCGAGAACGCTTCACCTCCTACTTCAAGCCCTTCCGCAAGGTCGTCATTGACGAGTCTCTTGTGCTGTTCCGGGGAAAACTCAGCTTCCGGCAGTACATCCCCTCAAAAAGACATCGCTTTGGCATAAAATTATTTGTGCTGTGCGACTGCCAAACTGGCTATGTCCTGGACTTCCTGGTCTACAGCGGGAAGGAAGGGGACTTGCTTGTGGACCCCCTCATTGGCTTTGGCGGAGCAGTGGTGCAAGCCATGATGGACCGCTACTTTTACAAGAATCACGTCCTCTACACGGACAATTATTACACGTCCCCCACTCTCTCACAGTACCTGCATGAGCGCAAGACGGGGACTGTAGGCACAGTACGAGGGAAAAGGAAGGGCATGCCACCTTTCCCTCCAAAGACCAAAAAAGGTGATGTGTTCAAGAAGAAGTCGGGGCCCATTCTGGCTATCCACTGGCACGACCAGCGGAAGGTCAACCTCCTGACCACCATCCACAAGGGGGAAATGGTGGAGACTGGCAAGGTGGATCGCCGCACCCAGGCCAGGGTGACCAAGCCCGATGCTGTCCTGGACTACAACATCAACATGAGGCTGGTGGACAAGTCCGACATGCAGATAGGCTTCATTGACTGCCTGCGTACCTCGTGCAGATGGTACAAAAAGTTCTTTCTGCATATGGTGGACATGTCAGTTCTGAATGCCTACAACATATACAAGCTTCGGAATGTGAACACACCCATGAAGTTCAATAGCCTGCGGAGGTTCCAAAAGCAGGTGTTGACGGAGCTCCTGGAGAAGTATGCTATGCCACAGAGGGCAGTGGCACATCCTGGGCCCGCCGTTATTGACCGCTTGCAGTGTGCTCAATACTTGATTAGGCACAGGCTTGGTTCCCTGCCTCAGAATGAATCCGAAAGAACACAGCAGAAGCGGTGCCATGTCTGCTACAACAGCAGGGTGAAGCCGAGGTCAGGTAAAAAGTCAACCCTGGAGTGTGTGGAGTGCAAGGTGGCACTCTGTGCTTTAGAGTGCTTCTTTGATTACCACTCCAAGCTGGAGTTCTAATAATCATACTGAAATTGCCAAATAAAATGACAATATGTACACTATAATTATATATAGGCAAAAAGTGGAAGAAAACCAATGTATTGTAATACAAAAGTCATGTATTATGAGAACATTGATACAAATACAATTACACCATAATAATATGTGAAAGTGACACATATGTATATACAGTACCAAGTGACATTCATATGATTAGAACCTATAGAAATATATAAATCAGTGAAAAAAGACACAATAAATTGTATATAAAACGTTTACAAATCATATAACTAAGTGAAAGTGACACAAGACCTAATATTTGATGGCCAAAGTATAATAAATACCTGTGATAACGAATAATCAGTGCCTAATACAACAATAACCTACCTCAATTACTAATAAAATGTACGGTATCGAGTGAAAATGAGCATTATCAGTGACAGTGACACTCTCTAAAGCATATTTGTCAAAGTGAAAGTGACACAAGACCTAATATTTGATGGCCAAAGTATAATAAACACCTGTGATAACGAATAATCAGTGCCTAATACAACAATAACCTACCTCAATTACTAATAAAATGTACGGTATCGAGTAAAAATGAGCATTATCAGTGACAGTGACACTCTCTAAAGCATATTTGTCAAAGTGAAAGTGACACAAGACCTAATATATGATGGCCAAAGTATAATAAACACCTGTGATAACGAATAATCAGTGCCTAATACAACAATAAGCTACCTCAATTACTAATAAAATGTACGGTATCGAGTGAAAATTAGCAATATCAGTGACAGTGATACCCTAATAAACATATTTTATATAATTGGCCTCAAAATAACTAGAAAATATCAAATAAACATCACATTCTCAATATCAAACACTAAAATCGTCTAAGGGAGATAAATACTTTGGCGCGACGAGCGGCTAGGTGCGTCGTAGCCATGGCCGGGGCGACGCGTCCGAACGCGGGAAGAATTTGCCGCCGAAAAGCACTCGTCTTCCCGCGCTCACCATTATGCAACCAGAGGGGCTAGAGACCTCTACTCAACGCCATTCGACAGAGGAAGGTTTGTGGAACATTATTCTTTTTTATTCACAACATTACATGACATATTCATTGACTTACAGAGTAGTTAACATAGGCCAAAGATCGTCAAAACACCCGGTACTGGAGCACAGTCGTAAGCTATAGCCCCCGGGGCTGGAGGGTTAATGGTCTTTACTTTTTCAGGAAGTGTGATAAGACCCTTTTAAAATGTTCAAAGATGTCCGAATTGACCCCTGAAAGGTCCGAATCTATACTGGGATCACTGGTTAGTCCTATGAATGTATTTTAAGAGACATGTTCTCAATTGCCCCCAAATCACTGTTCTCATTTCCCCCAATGTTTAATTTTTTTTTTACTGTTAGTATTAATTAATAAAAACTATTTTTTGTATACATTTTGATACATTTGTTATGGTGAATATGTGCAGAATTAAATTTGAAATTTTTGTTTTTTAAATAAATTTTGTACACGAATATATGTTTTTTTGCCCTATACCTTAGCATATTACAATTGCACCAAAACTGTTCTCAAATACCCCATTCTACGGTACATGGTAAGGAAGGTTTGTCTAGAGCAACTGACAAGTATCTGTCAAAAACGTCCACACAACTGTGTGGACGTAATATCTTCTACTGAAAAGTTCTTCAGGAAACGTAAAGAGGCTGCCCATTTGCGTAAATCGTGGGCCCTACCCACAATGCCGGGATTACTCTCTTTAATGACTTCGACCAAAAGAGAAGCCAAATCTCCGTTTCAGTAAGCATTTACCCGTACTTGCTACCCATAAAGCACCTTGGGGGTTTAGAGGAGCTACCCTCAAATATTTGGTTAGAGCTTGCACTGGACAAAGATTATGGTGCACCTTTCCCCTTTTTAACGCCGGCACAGTGAACTCCGAAAACACGTGTGCACTGTGCTCATTCTTGGCTACAAATCCTGGGGAAGGTGCAATGTGAAGACATTCATTAAGTCTACCAAACCTAAGGCAATTAGGTGTGTTGCTCATCGCCGCCAGCTCAGACACTCTGTTCCCGGTGGCCAAAGCCAAAAGGAATACAGCCTTTTTTAAGAGTAATGCAAAATCTGCAGTATTTTGGTACAGACGAGAGTGAAGTAAAGACAATGCCTTGTCCAGAGACCAAGTAGGCATGAGCTGACGGGGAGGTGGGCGGAGCTTAAAACATGCTCTCATAAAACCTGTTTCCTCCGCTACCCATATGGAGAGACCTGTAAGGTCGAAAAAGGGCACTCTAATCGCAGTTAAGTGATTTTTTAACGTTACCACAGATAAACGTTTCTGCTCAAACAGATAATTCAAGTAATTAAAAACTAACGCCACTGAGGGCACAGTTTGTTCTGTATTAATGATCCAAGAAGTAAAGGCTTGCCAATGTGATTGATACTGTCGTTTCGTAGACTGAGTATATTGATTTATTAATTTATTGGTCACATCTCTACCATATGGTGCTAGCCACTTGGCCTCCTGAATGTCCATAATGCAAAAGTCAGCGAGGTCGCTAGGTTGCCAATCGTGTCTAAGTGGAAATACTCGACCGGGAACGACACCGGGTGCGGGCACCACGTCTTCAATTGCTGGTACCATAACTGCGCCGGCCACAGGGGCGCGATTAGCGAGACTAAGCCTCGATAATCTCGTAGTCTGTTCACTACGTGGCACATTAGTGACGCGTCTGGCGGCGGAAACAGATAGATGGAGCTCCATCTGTTCCAGTCTGTCACTAGGGCATCTGGCCCCCCTGCCGGCGTTCTCGTCCGGCGGGTGAGGTATAGAGGGAGTTTGTGAGTCTCCTCGGACGCGAACAGATCCACTTGTGGATGGTAGGGCTCTGCAATCATTAGGTTGAAAATGGGTTGCTTGAGCTCCCATTCTACTGTCGTGCTCTGTCGCCGGGACAGAGCGTCTGCCCAGACGTTTGCTACGCCTGGGAGATAAGATGCGTGAAGATAAATTTCTAGCCTGTTGGCTAGAGTAAAAATCTCTTCCGACACGTTTAGCAACTTCCGTGATCTCGTTGACCCGTTTCTGAATACAGTGAACCACATTCAGATTGTCCATTCTGAAGGCCACCGACTTGCCCCGTAAAGTAGAGCCGTGAGCCTGAAGGAAATACAAGGGGACTAGTAATTCTTTGACATTGATGTGGGAGATTTCTAAGTGGGACCAAAGCCCCTGACCCTGGTGCCCCTGGTTTGATTGAAAACCCCAACCTATTGTGCCTGACGCATCCGTGTCTACCCATACCGTTGGCGGAGGAGAGGTCCATGACACTACTGAGTGCAACATTTCTCTCTTCGCCCAGACCGCTAGTAAGGTGTGGATTAATTTTGGTATGGGCCATAATTTTCCCGCCGGTAAGAGTGGGAAATATATGTTGCCCTCCAATATTAAACGTTTTACTTTCAACCGGCCCAACATTACAGTTAGTTGAATCCAGTTGAGAGAGCCGACCAGAGACTCCCAGATCCTTCGTGTCGTAGTCAGACTGTGAAGAAACATGAACAGTTTCCTGCGAAACCTGTTTCGATTGTCCACACTCTGACTCAGAGTGAGAGCAGCTGTGTCCCAAACCAGCCCTATCTACTGAACCACTCGTGAGGGAACAAGGTTTGACTTTACCAGGTTTACCTTGAACCCTAGAGTTTTGACATGATCTAAAGTTATGTTGACATGTTTGATGCATAATTACTCTGTCTCTGCCACCACCAGCCAGTCGTCTAGGTACCACAAAATTCTGATACCTTGCTGTAGCAATGGCATCAGGGCTTGCCGGACTAATTTTGTGAATAATCGAGGTGCCAGGTTCAAACCGAATGGCATCCTCTGAAAAACAAAAGTTTGATGCCTGATCCGTAAGGCCAGAAACCTTTGAAATCTTTTGTTTACCGATACGTACCGATACGTGCCAATAAGCGTCTGTCAGGTCTAGGGAACACATCCATCCTCCCGGCGGAAGTGTGAGCCTGATTTGGTGTACTGTTAACATTCTGAATGACTCGTTGTGAATGTGAAGGTTCAGATACGATAGGTCTACGACCGGTCTCATCTGAACACTGTCCCTTTTGGGAACCAAAAATAGCTTGGACGTGAATACTGGGTAATTTGGAGGGACCGGGATGATGACATTCTTGGCAATCATTTCCTGGACCAGTGACTCCACCTCCAAAGAAACTAGATTTGCCGTTGTCGCCTGACGTAAGCGAGGTCGCCGGAGCCATTGCCAAGTGATGCCCTTGCGTGCCACCATCCGTGCCCAAGTGTTTAACGGCCATGCTTGGTGACACGTTCGGAACGACCCAGTTAGCAGACAAGGGTTCGCCGGCTGTACTACCCTCGGATCCGCCGGCCTTGAGACTGGCACCGGGAGTGAGAGAGACTTTAGTTTTTTTATGGTGGTGGAGTTGGTGGTGGTGGACGCTTCGCCGGCTGGCTGGCGTTGGCAGAAGACGGGCCCTGACCTGGCTTATGATAGCCGCGTCCTCTCTGACCTGAAAACCTACTCTGCCTATGCCTGTACTGACCTTGAGGGGAGGAGGACTTAGGTGGATAAAAGGGCTTAGATCCCCCTGGCTGAGCCTTAGCGACTGGCTTGGGTTTGGGGAAGTTAAAGGCCGGTTTCTTAGAAGGGGTGGGACTATGTTTAAAAGCCTGAGCCATATTAAAAACTGTTCGCCACACTTCAGGGGACATTAAAGAGGGAGTGAGCACTGGTGACATGACCACCTGATTCGCAATGCGATCAGGAAGCTTCCGTACCAGGGACATTCTGAGATCTTGTCTCGCTCGTACCGCCTCAAGCAAGGCTGGGCGTATGTCACCTAATGATTGGATGGACGACTGAAGAAGCAGTCGCCGGGACAGTTCGACCGACCTTCTGGCATCCGCGTCTGCGATTGCCTGAGTGGACCGGAGCAATGACTTTGCAACCTGTTGTGACACTATGTATTGGGAGAACAGGTGAAAAGCTTTCCCCCGTAGCCTAAATTCTCGGTCTAGGTGAGTTGGGGTAGGGGCAGTGAAAGGGTCTTTCAGTTCACAAAGATTAATTTTAGGGGCAGCTAAGAAGGCAAACAAAGCTGAAGGGACTCTGCCGGCAGAACACACTGGCATGGAGAACCAAGAATGAGTATCTTGAGGGATCTGGTGGGAAGTTTTGGAAGTAAATGTGGTCGCAAAGTTTTGAGCCTCTGTCTCCCATTCCACCCAAGGTCCTGGACCCAACTGCCCCACCTTCAAGACTGGATTAGCGGCTGCGTCTGTGACGGTTTGCAAATCGAGTTCTGGAGTGAGAGCTGACAGTGTCTTAATGTCATTAAACCCATCATGCTTAGACCAGTCAGAAAACAATTTTGAAGCTGAGGCAGAGGGTAAAGCAGGTTTAGCAGTATACAGTGAACCCTCAAATTACGCGCAATTTATCTACGCGTAATCAAAACTACGCTTGAACCACAATTGAGGCAACAAATTGAAAAGTACGCTCAATTATTCGAATGTACGCGCTGAGCGTACGAGCGGGAGTCGATTCGTATCTGTTGGAGAGTTTCGGGCGGCCATATTGACGTGACGCCAAGCCCTCCAACGTCGTCACTGTTGACTGTGTCTCCCGTACCAAACTATTATGTATCTATAAGCACAACAGGATATTATGAATCTATTAAAAGACTGTTCTTCGTTTTACATTGCATGTATCATTTATTGAGCTAACAAAATCGGAAATGGAAAATCTGTTTCTGTTCGGTAGTTGGAGGCGAGATTGTTTACACTTCTTTCGAAAGTCGCTTCAAAGCCCACTGCTCTCCCCTGGCTAAATGATGTGAAGCCAATTCTTTAATATGTATATGAGCTATTGAACTATCTCACTTGACACTATGTAGGCTATAAGAAACTATAGGCTATACAGGGTGTATTACTTTTCGACTCAAAACTTTACCAGTAAGCCTAGGCGGCTAGGCTTATTATTTCGGTCGATCCGTTTCGGGCGCAGTGCTATCGATCGATGGCGCAGATCCGGCATTGCTCAACCACTACCAATGTGAGTTAATTTACGTTTGTGTCTTATTTGTATACATTAAATGTATTTTGTGTGGTAGATTAGGTTACGAAAACATATTTGTACAGTAATATGTTATATATTTGTGGATTTTAGGTGATGAAAGGTAGAAATAGTACAACTTTCGGTCGGACCCAGACCAATACCTATTTTCCCCATTTATATTTAACTCCCATGTACGCGCAAACGAACGTACGCGCCGACAGCACAGTACGCATGCCACGCGTAGTTTGAGGGTTCACTGTAAACAAAATAGTCCTGGTGATAATAACTAGGTATAGCCTTGACACTGACATCCAATACATTCCCCAAGTTATCCAAGGCCCTTAATTTCTTAGATTTATTGCCTTGGACGACCCATTCCTACGGCACTGGGAGTTCCCCTGACAAGGTAGGTTGGGCGAGCTCTGGCTTAGTGGGGGTCAAAAGGACCCATGACTCGTCTGGTCCGTAAAGCAAGGGCATAGCTACCTTTCTGAGAGGAGCTTTGTCTATCGGGGGCGGATTGACATCCGTTATAACCCTTACATTCGAAGTGGTCAATGCCGCCGTAGCAGGCCTAGTGACCACCGATGGTGACATAGAGGGAGGGTGAGGGATCTGAGTCAAAGCAATAGAAGTCATCAGAGGCCGTACCGTAGAGCTTGTCGTGGGAGCACCCAGGTCCGCCGTAGGAGTTTCCGGCTGTTGGCCAAATTTTTTAGATAATGCATTAACTAGTAGCCCATCAATTTCCTGTGCTGTGACAAATTTATCTGATGATGAACTCAATGGTGAATCAATAAGATCTTGTGCGGCATCTAAGCCTGAACCCGACTCTTGCACTTCCATATCTGATATAATTGAAACCTCGTCTTTATCATCCTGTTCCTCATGAGAGGATTCCGCCGAAGCTGGGGTACCATCTTGTTGCCAAGATAAGTCAGGAATAGAGGATGGGATCGCCGCGTCCCGGTGGACGTCAGCCACTGTGTGAATAGTTTGAGCCCCGGAAGTGGGTGGTCAGACACTGGTCGAGAATAACGCCAAACACCTAGGCCTTGGCCTACACTCCCTTGGGAGTCCGAAATACTCTCAACCACTGAGCTCCCTGAACTCTCCAAATCCAGGGTTAAAATGCTAATAGGTAAATCCTCTTTAGGTACAGGCACTACACTGGACCCCTGAGACCGAACACTAGCTCTGTCTGGGGTAGAGGTATGACGAGAAGTACTAGATTCCGGCGAATGTCGGGAGGCCTTTCTATCATGGGAATCCTTTCTTGAAGATTTATGGCTGCGGTGTGACCGTGAACTACTCGTTGATTTGGAGGATTTATCGCCGTGACCACTGGTGGAAACTTCCGTCTTACTCTTCTTACTCGATGGCGAAGAGTCAAGACTGGGTGGCTGGTGTCGAAGTGGAGACCTAGACCTAGATCTCGCCCGAGACGAGGAGGCTGCCGCCGGGGGTGTAGGCTCACGTTGACGTTTCGAAGTAGCTGGGGCAGGAGATGACACAGAACCCTGGCCAGTCTCCGCCGGCTTACGGATAGTTACTCGAGAGGAACGTTTAGGGGGAGGGTGCTCAATGAGAAGCCTATCCCAAAGTGGGACATTGTCACATTGAAGTGACTTATGAGCTACAATAGTAGTATAAGCTGCCATTTGTTGCCTAACTTCTCGTAAGGCGACTGCTGCGGTCTTATCGTTGTCTTTTAATACTTTGACACTGAGTTGGGAGCAAAAGGAACAGTTGCGCATCACCCACAGACCCCTTGAACGGTCTAGACATTTAACACACTTGATACAAAGAGTGTGCGCAAAAAGAGGGATACCAGCACAGGTTGGAGTAATGCATAAAGCAAAAACTGGGGCAAAGGTAGCCATGACAGAGACTGGTGGGAAAACTACTGCAGGTTCTGTATTGGTCCGCCGGAGCCCAGCTCTGGAAAAAAAGAAAATTTCCAGGAATTAATGCTCATAAGGTTAACCCAACATGTTCGCACACAAGTGTTAATAACCCGCCGGGTAACGAGACGTAATGTCACAACGATCACAGCTCGTTACGCAGCGGGGTTCTATAAAGATTTCTGAATATCTAGACATGTCTTAACCCTTAATTAGCGGCTCACCACATAAGTCGAGTTAAATAAAGCTGGACTATGTGGCGGCGCTCGACATAACTCGAGTGCCAATTTCAGCACGTAATGTTGCTGAGAGAGAGACAAGTGGTGGCAGGAGAGTAGCGAGCGTATGACTGCTCCAGACCACCGCGGCGAACATACTGACACGTATCCCAGCTCCCTCCTCCCTCTCTCACTCGCTATATAAGGAATTGTATCGGGAAAGTGGCTAATTACATGCTTTTTGCACTCGCGTTGCACGGTTATTGCAAGAAAACTAGCCATCATAAAAGGATCGTTATGGTGTCATTCGAAAGCTCTGTTTATGCCCTTTCAGGGATAGGTACTTGTTTTACGTTCTGGGTCTTATTTAGGCATGAAAATGATCACGTAAACAGCCCTATTTTGGCTAAAAACACCCCGCTGGGCGGTACATATAAATAAACCGCATAGGCCGCTCGTAAGGTGTTAAAGAAAGTTAAGAATACCCTCTGACAAATATAAAAGACCAGTATGGCGTTTATAAATATAGTCTTTCTGGTGGTGACTGTTTCAAGATTCAATTTTTGGAAAACAACCCCCCACAAAGACGCCGGCCCCTGAATTATTTTGCAGAATAACATTGGGCAGGCTGATACGAGATCTGACTTCTAACGAATTGTCATATAGATCGCCGTATGTTGAAGGCGGCGATACACTAAACGTATCTCTCAATTATATGGTTAACTAAATTGAATTGTAAATTCCTTATTTCCTCCTCCCAGGAGCACCCGCCGGGTGTGAAAAACTTATGAAAAAGATGTTAACCCTAATTGAACCTTCGATCGCCGTATGTGTGAAGGCGGCGATACATAAAGTATCAATAAATGGACCGGTTAACTAAACTGAATTACCAATTCGTTCATCCCACCCTACCAAGGTGCACCCGCCGGGTGATATCTGATGATTAAACGTTAACCCCATAAGTTCCTATCCCCACTTCTTTGTAAAAGATCGCCGGGGAGGAAAGCCCACAACAACAGCTAGGTTTTTCCTTTGGTTTGTAAAACCGGGTAGAAAAACTTCATAACATATGTCCACATGAACAATGTTAGATGGGTACAGCCATTCCGCCGGGAATCAAAGGGAGCCTGAAACAGGCACCATCACAGAGACAGAGTCCTGGAGAGCCACAGACACCAACTCGCCGGGGAAAACAAGCCTGTTTTGAAACCACGCGGGGCCAAAACTCGGCTCTCGGCCGGGGTTTTCAAGGTGTAACCGAGAAAAACCCGCCGGAACGTAACCCACCCCGTCCAGTAACCATCTGAATGCACATAGGACCCGAGAGATAGCCAAAACACAACAAACCTCCGGCCCACAAACATTATCCGTGGAATTAGCCAATACACAACTAATCCAGGAAACATAAATAGTCCGTGGAATTAGCCAATACACAACTAAACCAGGAAACACATGACACAGTAGTACATATTTATAAATAAATCAAGAACACTTGTACATGTGGCAAAGCTACGAGCGGCTGGCTAGGCCTAGGCAGACGGCACAAAAACGTTGAAATATAAACAAAACCATTGGAAATATCACAACAGGAAACACCGCCAACACACCACTGTAGCAATAACTTCCGGCAAAGGGAAGACTGACTCGGGACCCAGAAAAAACTTCACTAAGTGAAGAAAAATACGCTGGGAACGTCAGCAAAACAAACGCTACCTCATCAGAAAGATAGAAGGCAGCCAAAAGCACGTAATGAAAGCCGCCTGCATCACAAGCTAACTAACTGTGAAAAAGTTCACACGTCCAAAACAGGACCACGAGGGTACATCCGAAATAGATGCCCCAAACACACGACCCAAAATACACTGCACTGCGGGCAACCAGCCCAGGACACTCCTGCTACGCATATCCTAACCTTACTCGATACATCCCGGAGTAAACAAATGAGAAAAAACTCACTAGGGACGCAGCAAATGCGGAACCAGCGGAGCGTGGGGAGACACGTCCGGGCGGGGTGAGCGCAGAGCAGAGAAGAAGGAAGAATGACGCCTGAATCAGCGTCTGGTCAAAGATCCACATAAGTACATCCACAATATAATGGAAAGCTTATTGGATAGTTATTCTTATTTTCTTTTTCTTTTTATTTTTTACGAAGTTTTTTCGTAGTGAGAACCCAATTCATAATGACTGAAGCCATGAGTGAGGTCGCGTGCGCTCATGAGGAAGGCTCCTCAGATTTTAAATGCTCTGCGCGGTAGATTCAAACTACGGCGAATTAGTGTTTGAAGAGGATGCCTTATGTAATAGGCATGTTCGTCAATGATGGAGGGGCCACTAATAAATATAGTGTTTGGAAATACAGTCAGGACCCCCAATACACGATTCCACAATGCGCGAAAACCCTAATACACGAGTTACCCCTCGAAAATAACATTAATTAATTAAACATTAATTACGCGAGGTGGTACCACAATACACGAATCGAGAGCTAAGAAGGGGCCAAATCCGCTATTTCCGCTTGATACGCGAGCACGTCTACGTTTCGCGAGGCCCAGGTGTAGCTCCGAAAAGAGAAGAAGACGGGCATACGCCTGCCTTCCCTCCCGCTTACCCTCCCTCCCACAGTCCCGCTCAAGCGCTCATAGCCGTGCGGAGTGACCAAACGTTTGTAGTGCCTGCCACTTTTTTCGCCATGCCATGCCAATATAAGAAGATAACACACAAAATGAAGGTGGAAGTGTTGGATCACAAGAAAAAAGGAGAAGGAAACTGTGCAATAGGCTTGTCAGAGTAAACTGTTCGTACGATTTGGTCAGGGAGGGAGAAGTTGAAGAAAATCATGAAGTCCAACGGTCCTAGTCCTAGCCTATCTACTACTAATTTTAAGGCAAGGTTTCATATTTTGATTCATTGTTGTTCTTATATATAAGATATAGACTGTACTGTAGAGCCAAAAATGTCAAAAATAGGGCCAAAAATGTCAAAAATAGGCCATAATTGAGAGATGTCACCCAATCTAATTATTCCCATTTAAAGTTAGTTCCACAATACACGAATTCGCAATACGCGATGCCTCCTGTCACCTATTCTCGCGAATTGGGGGTCCTGACTGTAATTACAAACCGTTTTCCCCATTATACAACGATCTTAAGACACGCCGCCCGATAGTGGGGAGGGCTATGAAGTGCAGGGAAAATGAGAGGTTAAATGCGTAAAACGGCGATTAAAACGTATTTTAGCAAAACTTGGCTCGGGTTTTAAGGTACTGTATTTCTAAGGCCTAAAACCCAATATTTCGAAAACCCGAGCCAAGTTTTGGCCAAAGCTGGCTCGGATTTTGAGAGTTTGTAGACAACAAAATGACAGTAACCTCATTTAGAAATTTGGCTCAGGTTTCCCGAAATTGCAAAGCCATAAAACCCGAATTTTGGAAAACCCGAGCCAAGTTTTGGCAAAACTTGGCTCGGATTTTGCGAGTTTTAAGAGTAAACAAATTAAAGTAACCTAATTTAGAATTTTGGCTCATGTTTCCCTAAATTGCAAACCCCAAAAAGCATAATTTTGGAAAACCCGAGCCAATTTTTGGCAAAACTTGGATCGTAATTTGAGAATCGAAAAAGACTAACTAAATGTCGGAAATCGGCTCATGATTTCCCTAATTGCAAAGCCATATAACCAGATTTATCGAAAACGTAGCACTTATTTAAATCATAAATATCCAGTAACATAGACCTAGTACATTGGATACAAGCCTAATCCACACCTAACGCCTACAATGTGTCCGTAGTAGGCTACCTAGTAGGCCTACGTGGGATACAACATGGCGGTTGGGCCGGCGCCCATTTAGTAGCCTACTGGTATTCGGCCGTATTTGTGAATGCGAGTCACTTCGAGCGGATGCACAATCTAACCTAATTAACCTAACTTAACTTAACCTAACCTAACCTAACTTAACTTAACCTAACCTAACCTAACTTAACTTAACCTAACCTAACCTAAATGCGCCTCCGCTCGAATATGAATTCACTCGAAGTGTCCAGATACCGTAAATACTACCGCAACTACGAATCTTGTTTCTGAGACTTAGTATATTAACCTAACCAAACAACCCAATTTGTTAGTACGGTAGTCTTGGCAAATCCAACGTCAAGGCTATTAACCTAATTGCAATGACGACTTGTCTATTTTGACTGCTATGTCGTCATTCCAACCGCGGTTAAAAAAGAAAACGTCTAGAGTCTACTCCTTATCTTGCTCTAGGAGACGTTGTACATTAACCAAAACTACCACCGAAGGTGAAAAAAGCATAGAAGAGAAGAAAAAGGGGTTTACCTTAGTTACCGCTTAAGGCCCATCCTGTGTTCCGTCATGTGTAGATCCCTGTCGAACGTGCGCATGAGCGACCCTCTCTTGTTATCATTTTTTCACGCGCCTCCATTGATTGAGTCCGCTTTTGTTGTGCTCTTTTCAATTCACCCTGTTTATGTTCGTTTCGGCTTATCTGGCCTTCTTTTTTGTTAGACAGATGTTACGTGATCTAGGGCACACGTAAATGGGCTCCTAAGTGTGTCAAATGGAGACGCGTGTGGAAATAGCCTACCGATGGTACGGGGGCGCCTGGCGTTCCTCGTGTATGTTTTTCATTCTTTCTCTTTTCATATTCTTTTTCCTGTTAGTCTGGGCATAGTTTAGCTTTTAGCTTATAGCAGTAAAAGTCCTTTAATCCGACGACCGATGATTCGAATCTCCCAATAGTCCGAATTTTTCAATTTGAGGCCAAATCCGAATTCACCCGATGGTCCGAATTTCAAGAAGTCCCAAAGTCCCCTTTTTGAGGCATTAGTCCACTCAAATGACACATAATGGAGCACACACATATCATATGTTCATGAATTCACTTTAAAAGTTTACCATTGTCATTGTAGCCTATTACCTACTTCAAAACATTCAGATTAATGGTCAAAGGAAGCTACTGATATAAACGTAAACACCACATCGTCTGCTAGAGAGTTTGTTTTGCTCTTGAACGCATCCTTGGGACGCTCCGATGCGCTACTGGCTTGCACCGCATTTTCTGCAAGCGCATTCAGTCTTGAGCTTGAAAACGCACCTTTGGACGTTCCGATACGCTACTATTTATAGTTCAGTGATCGGAGTGTCCCAAGGGTGCTTTCAAGACAACAAGACAAGGGTGCTTTCAATACAATATAATATAACAGAGCACATCACAAAAGGAAAATTACAAGAACCTCTCAGGGAAGTGCCGTTGTTAAGGCATTACTTCCCGAACCACATCTGATCTGATCTTCAAGAGTAAGACAAACTCGCTAGTAGACGGAAGAAGAAGAAGACGACGATGCGGACATATGGTGTTTACGTTTATATCAGCAGATTCCTTTGACCATTAATCTGAATGTTTTGAAGTAGGTAATAGGCTACAATGACAAGGAAGGGGTAGCAGTAATTTTGTCAGAAAGGTTGAGGAAGTGTGTGAAAAACTATGGATGCGTGGACTCAAGAATTGTATGGTGTGAGTGCAAGATTGGGATAGATAGGTATACTTTTATGTGTGTCTATGCACCAGTCAACCAAGAAACTGGGAAAGGTGCGGAAGAAAATAGAACATTTTGGAATAAAGTCAATAAATGTATAAGAGAAAGGCAAGAGTGTACACAAGTAATATTAGTAGGCGACATGAATGGTAGAGTTGGAAACAAGGAGATAGAAGGTATAGTGGGTAAATGGGGTGTGGAGGGTAGGAATATGAATGGTGACTTCCTTTTAGAAGTATGTGCGGAGAGAGAGATGTTTCTGGCTAACACATATTTTGAACATCGTCACATTCATAGATATACATGGCACAGAGGTGAAGGTGAGCAGGAACAGAAATCTCTAATTGACTACGCCATGATGGACTCCGGACTAAAAGGAAGAATTTTAGATTCAAAAGCTGTAAGAGGTATGCTGACGGGATCAGACCACTATACAGTGCTGACAAAAGTGAGGATAAGGAAAGAGTGGAAATATGAGAGGAAAGAGAGAAAACTGACAGTAGAGAGAATAAATGTGAGAAAATTAAATGAAGAATGTAATGCAACAAAATACAAGGACATCCTGAAAGAGACTATAAAGGACATGGATGTTATGATAGATCTGGGAAATACTGTAGACGAAGTATGGAAAGGTACAAGAGACTCCATGATTAAAGCAGCTGAGAAAGTATGTGGGAAGAAAACCTTTAAAATGTGGAAGAAGAAAGGTAACGCATGGTTTAGTAAGAGATAGAAGAAATAGTGAAAAAGAAGAAAGAGTTCAGAAAGAGTATGCTGCAAAAGAATATACCTAGAGAAACTAGAGATGCGAGGAAAGAAGAATATAAAAATTTGAAACAAAGAGTGAAGAGGGCGATACAAGACGCTAAAAGGAAGACAGATGAGGCATATGGGAGAAAGATTAGTGAACAGTTTCTGAATGACAGGAAAGCATACTACAGAGCTGTGAAAGAAGCCAGAGGGAAGAAGACTGAGAGTGTCTCAGGTGGTAGGATGAGGGACATGAATGGGGAAGTGGTAGAGGGTGATGGTGTGGTGAAAGTATGGAAAGATCATTTTAGTAGCTTAGCTGTAAAGAGTAGGGGGAAGGCAAAGATCTCATCCATAGGAATGGAGAGAGGTAGAATAAACAGGGTAGTTGAAAGCCAGATAAGCAGAGAAGAAGTAAAAGAAGCAATCAATAGACTTAAAATGGGCAAAGCTGCTGGAGTAGATAACATCCCAGGTGAAATGCTGAGATATGGAGGAGAAGAAGCTGTTGACATAATGCATGGGAAAAGGAAAGTGTACCAGAGGACTGGAGGAAAGCAGTGATAGTACCCTTGTACAAAGGGAAGGGTAGTAAAGAAGAGTGTAAGAATTATAGGGGAATTAGCTTGCTTAGCATACCTGGAAAGGTACACGCAAGAGTAGTAACACAGAGGCTACAGAAGATAACGGATGACAAAATAGGCGAGGAACAGGGAGGTTTCAGAAAGGGCAGGGGCTGCATTGACTAAGTATCTGGCCAAAAACAGAAAACTCTATGCAGCATTCATGGATTTGGAAAAAGCCTACGACAAAGTAGACTGGGAGGGCCTGTGGGATGTGTTAACAGTATATGGTGTGGGAGGAAAGTTGCTAATGGCAGTAAAATCTTTTTATAGGAATGCAATGGCAAATGTGAAGGTAGGGGATAAGTTAAGTGAAAGTTTTGAGGTCAATGTAGGTGTAAGACAGGGATGTGTCATGTCAGCTTGGTTGTTCAATATATACATGGATGGAGTGATTAGGGAATGTAGGGCTGTATCAATGGGTGTGGGAGCTAGACTGGAATCAGAGGGAAGAACATGGAAGATTTTAACATGCCTATATGCGGACGATGCAGTCCTGTTGGCGGAAAATGCTGAAGAACTTCAGAGAGTGGTCACTGACTTTGACAGGGTATGTGAAAAGAGAAAGTTAAAGGTCAATGTAGGGAAATGTAAGGTAATGGTGTTTGAGAGAAGAATGCATGAAACTATAGATTTTAAGGAAAAATATAGAATCAAGAAAGAACACAAGAAAAGTTGTAAAATAAAATTGAAAAATGAAGTACTAGAAGAGGTTGAAAGTTTCAAGTATTTGGGAGCTGTACTATGCAAATATGGTAAAATGGAGAGTGAGATAAAAGAGAGAAAAATGCAAGGGAGAAAAGTGATTGGAGAACTTGATAGTATTCTCAAAGGAAGAATGGTTAGCCAGGAAGTCAAAAAGTCACTGAGAAACAGTGTGCTGCTCCCAACACTCTCGTATGGAAGCGAGACATGGACGGCAAGTGACGAGGACCTCTTCAAACTAAGAGCTGTGGAGATGAGCTTTCTCAGAATGGCAGCTGGCATGAATAGGCTAGATGGGCCAAGTAATAGGGAAGTGTACGAGTCCTTTGGAATGGAAGAGCAGGCTTTGGGCATTGATTGTGGTGTGGTTGAGTGGATAAAGAGAAGTACTTTGAGGTGGTATGGTCATGTTCAGAGAATGGATGAAGACAGAATGCCAAGAAAGATATATGGGAGTCAGGTGAGTGGAACCGCTAGTAGTGGAAGACCACCTATGGTATGGGAAAAGAAAGTGGAAAAATATATTGAAGAAAAACTTCCACGTAGTGGAAGGGGCATTGTGGCACGGGCAAAGGAGGCATGTCTTGACAAAGTAGCTTGGAGACGTTTCTGTCATGGCCATCCTCTAGTGGAGGTTTCCCAGGGGGAAGCAAGGCGTCGGAGATGATGATGATGATGACAATGGTAAACTTTTGAAGTGATTTCATGAACATATGATATGTGTGTGTGCACCATTGTGTCATTTGGGTGGCCTAATGCCTCAATGTTTTCGTCATACACAGGTTCATAGGGGTAAAGTCCGATAATCCGAAAAATCCACTAATCCGAACGAGGGCCGGTCCGCTGCCCTTCGGATTAACGGAAGTTTACTGTATTAGCCTAGCTCGTTTTCTCATTCAGGAATTGCTATGCCCCTATGAGTTTTCATTTTTTCATAGCCTAAGGTGTAACATTTGGTAAACAATCTGAGATTTCGATGGTGGCGGTGCTGTTTGTAGAGTTTGTGTCGGCCGCATTATAGCGTTATTCCCGAGTCCCCCCTTTCGAGCCTTCACTGTGTCTCAAGGGCCTGGGTGACAGGTGGTTTGTGATATTCCAGGGGTACCCTAGGGGGGCCCCTACTTCACACCACAGGGTTTTTTCGCCCCTGACACATTCTCTGCTCACGGCTAGGCCTCCCTTTTTCTCACCAGTTTCGTTTACTGTTTTTTTGTTTTCCATTCATGTTTCACCTCCATCCTTTCATCATCTTTTGCCCAATCCAGGGGTACCCCAGGGGGGCCCCTGTTTGTGCTAAGCCACCCTTCCTGCCACTTCTCCTCATGGGCTTTGCTCTCTCTCTGTGGGTTGGGTGGTTCCTGGGGGATGTGCCTCCTCTCCCCTGGTGTTTCTTACAGTTTCTTACAGTAGATCCTCTGGAAAAAGGCAAACTATGCCTGTGTATCCAGCTCAGTACCAGTACTTGCACTGCTGCGATCGTTCACGGTGTTGGCGGCGGCGGTAGCAGACGCAACATTTTTACTATTCTGTATTTTTGTTTTATAATCAAACTTCAAATCTTGTCTTCCCCATGCTTTATCAAGATTACTTTCAAACTCCCTTATTGATTCGGAATCGACTACATACTGGGGCAGTGCGTTCCACTCATTTACCACTCTATCACAAAATGAGTTCTTTGCCTTCTCAAGCCTATTTCTTTCTTTGTAAATTTTCTTAGAGTGTCCTCTCGTTCTTGTTCCCTCCCGCATCAAGAAGATACCTTCACACACATCCTCATCGTACTTTCCTGACACTATCTTAAAAGTCTCTATCATATCCCCTCTCTTTCTCCTATATGCCAGTGTCGGAAGCCCCAGTGTCCTCAACCTCTGCTCATAGCCCGCGTTCTCCAACGTTGGTACCAGCTTGCTAGCTCTCCTCTGCACTTTCTCCACTGCTTCTATATCCTTTACCATATATGGAGCCCACACCTGGTTCGCATATTCCAGGTGCGGCCTAACCAGCGCTGTATAGAGATTCCTGAAGGTTTCTTCGTCAAGTGACACAAATGTCCTCCTTATCAGCCCTACAATTCTATTGGCTTTGTTTATCTTTTCCGCTAAATGTTCTGAGAAATTTAACTTATTGTCTATCACTACTCCTATATCCTTTTCTGCACTCACTTCCTCCATCGCTTCATACATACTGTATCCTACCTTGTCTATCTTGCTGGTCCCAATCCGCATGTACTTGCATTTTTTTGGATGAAAAGGCATTAACCAATGCTCAGACCATCCCTTCATGCCCTCCACATCTCCTTGAAGCAAACCCATATCTTCCTTACTCCTCACTCTTCTATACAGTTTAGTGTCATCCGCATACAGGTATACCTCACTTCCATTAGTTATAACTTCAGGCAAGTCGTTGATAAATATAACGAACAGCAGTGGTCCCAACACAGATCCCTGAGGTACCCCACTTGTAATTTCCCTCCACCCCGAGCCTATTCCATTCACCAGTACCCTCTGTCTCCGATCTTTCAGGAAGGCTTCTATCCATTTCACACATTTCTCCCCTATATTATAGCTTCTAACTTTCTCTATTAACCTTTTATGTGGGACCTTATCGAAGGCCTTCATAAAATCGCAATATACCACGTCTATTACATCACCATCTTCTAGAATTTGCATCCAATCATCTACCACCTTAATTAGCTGTAGAACCATCGACCTCCCCGGCAAGAATCCGAACTGTCTCCCACTGAAAAGTTGGTTTGACTTCATATGATCCATTATTCCTTCTCTAATTACCGTTTCCATTAGTTTACACACAACACTTGTCAAACTGACTGGTCTATAATTCCCTGGGTCATTTCTCTTTCCCTTCTTAAATATAGCTGTTATGTTCGCCTCTCTCCAGTCCATCGGGATTTGTCCTGTATTAAACGATACCTCAAATAACATTTTCAATGGCTCTACTAACATCTCCCCTCCTTCCTTTATGATTCTTGGGTGTATCCCATCCGGTCCCGGTGACTTACTTCTGTTCATTTTTTCTATAGCCCTTCTTATTCTAGCATGGGAAAACTCTATTAGTTCTAGTGCCGGTGCCTGTTTGATGGGAATAATAGGCACTGCATCCTCCGACTCCACTGTTAGTACCCCCCCAAAGTATTTCCCCAGCACCTCTGCTTTCTCCTTATCAGTCTCCGCTCTACTCCCATCATTCAACCCCCCTACCAGCTCTGGGATCCCTACTCTTCTTGTTAACTTTTCCTGAATGTACTTCCAGAATATTTTTGGATTATCCTTCACATTTCTAGCTATCTCTCTCTCCCTCTCCTTCACCCCCCTCCTTGTTTCCCACCTTATTTTATTGTTTATTTGTCTGCGTTCCAGATCCACTTCCTTAGCCTCTATACTAGACCCCCTGTTCTTTTTTAACAATTTTAATCTTTCCCACAATCGTTTCTTTCTTCTAATCAATATCCAAAGCTTTCTTTTCATTGGCAATTCTGGGTTAGTTCTTTTCCTCAATTTTGTTTTATCCTTATATTCCCTTACTGGTACACTTTTGGATACAGCATTCTCCAGTTTGACTCTAATTTTCCTCCACATTCCTTCAGCGTCTTCACCGTTCAAGTATTCCCCCCCAGTCAATGTCCAAACACCGTCTCAGCAGCTCATAATCTGCTCTATCATACATGTATATTTTTCTATTGCTTCTATTATCCCTCTCTGATTTAATGTTACAACTAAAGCTTATACAGGCATGGTCACTACGACCTATAGGGCTATCCACATTAACATGTTCCACTATATCCTCTTCATTGCTAAAAATCAAATCAAGTACACTCCCCTGCGTCCCATCTCTATATCTTGTCATCTCTACAATATGTTGCGTTAAAAAACAATCTCTCACTTTCTCTATAAACTTATTTTCCAGGCTACCCTGTCCCGCTGGAGTAGTACAATTTGCCCAGTTGATCCTTGGCAAATTGAAATCTCCAATCAAAATTTTATATTTGTTCTCTCTAATTTGTTAGTAGTCTTGGCAAATCCAACGTCAAGGCTATTAACCTAATTGCAATGACGACTTGTCTATTTTGACTGCTATGTCGTCATTCCAACCGCGGTTAAAAAGAAAACGTCTAGAGTCTACTCCTTATCTTGCTCTAGGAGACGTTGTACATTAACCAAAACTACCACCGAAGGTGAAAAAAGCATAGAAGAGAAGAAAAAGGGGTTTACCTTAGTTACCGCTCAAGGCCCATCCCGTGTTCCGTCATGCGCAGATCCCTGTCGAACGTGCGCATGAGCGACCCTCTCTTGTTATCACATCTTTTTTTCACGCGTCGCCATTAATGAGTCCGCTTTTGTTGTTTTCAATTCACCCTGTTTTAGGTTCGTTTCGGCTTATCTGGCCTTCTTTTTGTTAGACAGATGTTACGTGATCTAGGGCACACGTAAATGGGCTCCTCAGTGTGTTTTAATGGAGACGCGTGTGGAAATAGCTACCGAAGTACGGGGGCGCCTGGCGTTCCTCGTCTATGTTTTTCATTTCTTTCTCTTTTCATATTCTTTTTTCCTGTTAGTCTGGGCATAGTTTAGCTTTTAGCTTATTTTAGCCTAGCTTGTTTCTCATTCAGGACTTGCTATGCCCCTATGAGTTTTCATTTTTTCATAGCCTAGGTGTACAGTTGGTAAACAATCTGAGATTTCGTAGTGGCGGTGCTGTTTGTAGGGTTTGTGTCGGCCGCATTATTAGCGTTATTCCCGAGTCCCCCCTTTCGAGCCTTCACTGTGTCTCAAGGGCCTGGGCGACTGGTGGTTCGTGATATCCAGGGGTACCCCACGGGGGCCCCTCCTTCACACCACAGGGTTTTTCGCCCCTGACACATTCTCTCCTCACGGCTAGGCCACCCTTTTTCTCGCCAGTTTCATATACAGTCTGACCTGCCAATACGCGAGCTTTTAATACGCGATTCACCTTATACGCGAGGAGGGGGTCGAATCATACACAAAACTTTCAAAACGCGTGATGTACCTTTAAAACGCGAATCCGGGCCCGATATAAGGGCAATTCCGGGGAGTTCAGCTAATACGCGAGGCCCCCCACCATTCCGCGCCAGTTACGTAGGCACACAGGGCATTGTGGGATACGCCAGTCTACCCTCAGTCCACGCTCGCGCAACAGCTGTCCGACTCGTGTTGGACATTTACTGTTAATTTTAAGGGGAGTTTATTATTATTGTTATATTTTCTTATGATTTGGATGTTTATGTATACATATACAGTAGGGTCTCACATAAAACGAGTTTATGGTCGATAAACGAGGGCGTTTTATGTGAATTCGTTTTATGTGAACACAGCATTTTGGTGGCGCAATATCGTCAATGTTCACTGTAAGCGAAAATTTTCGTACAAAGCGAACGATATTTCGTACGTTTTGTACGATATTTCGGCGTTTTATATGAAAGCGTACGATATTTTGTACGTTTTGTACGATATTTCGGCGCTCTATATGAAAACTCCTTGTATTTGCCCCACTTTGGCGGCGGACTCGTTTTATGTGATCACATTCGTTCTGATCGAAAATTAAATATTAATATTTTAGGTCGGTCGTTTTAATCGAGACTCGTTTTATGCGAACACGTTTTATGCGGGACCCTACTGTATGTACCTTTTGTGACAATTGACGGAGATAAATAGGCCTAAAGTAGACAACTTGGAGTCAGTGCCGCCCATATCGATTTATTCCCATATAATACTCTATTGCTAATACGCGAATTTTCATTCCGCGCCCTCGCGTGTCGCCCATATTCTCGCGTATTGGCAGGCCAGACTGTACTGGTTTTTGTTTTCCATTCATGTTTTCACCTCCATCCTTTCATAGTCTTTTGTCCAATCCAGGGGTACCCCACGGGGGCCCCTGTTTGTGCCAAACCACCCTTCCTGCCACTTCTCCTCATGGGCTTTGCTCTATCTCTGTGGGTTGGGTGGTTCCTGGGGGATGTGCCTCCTCTCCCCTGGTGTGTCTTCCTTGCCTCTCCCTTGACCGGTTGAGTCAGGATATTATCAAGGAAGACACTGCTCAGCTTGATGGCCATCGTCGCTTGGAGTTCATAAGGAGATGACGCTTTTTTATGGGCCTTTTTTGGTATTCCCTAGACGCTCCTCTCGCTTTTTCGGCGCCGGACCATCTTGGCCGGTCCCGCAAACTTGCGGAGAGCTCGATTCGGTCCTCTGGGACGTTTCGGCTCCCCGCAAATTTGCGGAGATCGCTGGGGGGTCCCGCAGAAATGCGGGAGGGTTGTGTCGGTACGGTTATGCCTCCATTGGCCCGCAAATTTGCGGTTATAGTTGGCTTTCACTGTTGACCTTTTTTATGTCATATTGTTGCCTGATACTATATTGGTGTATGCACTTTACTCATATTGTTGCATGATACTATATTGGTGTATGCACTTTACTGTGTTATGGACCCTGCATGTAAGGTGTTGAGTGGTGGTTAACACTTTCTCCATCTTTGCAGGTTCTGCTTGTGCTCTTCCACCTCGCCCGCCCTCCTCACCTACCTCGGTGCTCCCGGTTTAGAGTGAGTACGAATTCCGGTTTGCATGTGTGTTCCTGTATACCCATGCTCGTTCCCTGGTTTTTATTGGACATTATCTTCACTTAGATAGAGAAGGTTTGTGGAAAGTACTTAGAATATACGGAGTAGAGGGCAAGTTGCTGAAAGCAGTGAAGAGCATGTATGAGGGTGCAAAGGCGGCAGTACGTGTGGAGAGTGAGCAGAGCGAGTTCTTTGACCTGAATGTTGGTTTGAAACAGGGGTGTGTGATGTCCCCGTGGTTGTTTACTGTATATATGGATGGAGTCATGAAAGAAATACTATCAAGAGCAGTGAATGTTGGTGTATCGCTGAAAAGGGAGGGAATTGAGTGGAAGCTACCTATACTGCTGTTTGCGGATGATACAGTTCTGATGAGTGATAATGAATGGGAGTTGCAGGGTCTGGTAAATGAGTTTGGAACAGTGTGCGAAAAAACGGAATTTGAAGGTAAATACGGGGAAGAGCAAGGTTATGGTCTTCGAAAGGGGTGAAGTCACAGAGTGTGAGGTGAAGCTGAACGGTCAGGCTATGGAGATCGTCAACTCTTTTAAGTATCTGGGCAGTGTGTTGAGTAAAGATGGGACTATGGATGAAGAGGTGCGGGAGAGGGTACAACAGGGGAAGAGGGTTGTAGGAACGCTAAAAGCAGTAACAAGAAATAGGGTGGTCAGTATGGAAGTGAAGAAGTCCTTGCATGACAGTGTGGTAATCCCGACACTGACTTACGGAAGCGAAGCATGGACGTTGGTTGAGAGACTCAGACCAAGAGTGAGAGCAGTGGAAATGAATTACTATAGGTTTGACTCCTGTAAGGAGATAAAGAAAACCTAATATTTAGTAGTGGCCCCGTAATCATTGACGAACATGCCTATTACATAAGGCATCCTCTTCAAACACTAATCCGCCGTAGTTTGAATCTACCGCGCAGAGCATTTAAAAACTGAGGAGCCTTCATCATGAGCGCACGCGACCTCACTCATGGCTTCAGTCATTATGAATTGGGTTCTCACTACGAAAAAACTTCGTAAAAAATAAAAACAAAAAGAAAATAAGAATAACTATCCAATAAGCTTTCCATCATATCGTGGATGTACTTGTGTGGATTTCTGACCAGACGCTGAATCAGGCGTCATTCCTCCTTCACTGACATATCAAGTAAACCAAAATCCTTAATACATCAACGAATGGGAAGGGGACGGTCGGGAGGGCCCCAGTCGTCAATGATTACGGGGCCACTACTAAATATTAGGTTTTCTTTATCTCCTTACAGGAGTCAAACCTATAATTTATTAGTGGCCCCTCCATCATTGACGAACATGCCTGATATCTAAGACTGGAGGGGGACATTCGTAATCATATCATAACTCTAGAAAAGCAGATAATAAAAACAACCACATAGTATTCTTACTTTTGAAAAATGTATTTAATACGGCGTAGGCCGGAAATATACAAGAAAAAGGGGTTCAGGCAGGTGCGTGCTTCAAAGAAGCCTGCCTGACAAAAATAGGTAACCCTGAAGATTCTGAACACAGATCTGTAGTTACAAAAGGCACCCCACTCAACGAGTGGTGACAAAAATAATAAGTTATAAGTTTATATGTGCACATCATAAACCCCAAAATACATGTGGAGATCAATTGCTAATGAACTCCATTGAACTAATGTTACATTGCTTTCGCAGCTAAAACTACTATAACAACACCGTTGTCTTGTACTAAACTTTGTACTAGCACAAATTCTCGCAGAGAAATTTTCATATCACATTTCAACCTTAAATTGTATCACAGCTCTCATACTCCGGCGGGGTCTAGGGTGTCCTATGTCAACTGACTGCACCCCCCCCCCCCCCCTTCCGTGAAAATAAACATAAGTGACTGCAGGGCCACCTAGACCCTCTGCCTTAAAGCTATACATGGTAAGGAAGGTTTGTCTAGAGCAACTGACAAGTATCTAGAGAGAAACGTATGATTAGACGCCCACAACTGTGTGGACGCAATATCTTCAACTGAAAAGTTTTTCAGGAAACGTAAAGAGGCCGCCCACTTGCGTAAATCGTGGGCCCTACCCACAACGCCGGGATTACTCTCTTTAATGACTTCTACCAGAAGAGAGGCTAATCGCCGTTTAAGTAAGCGTTTACCCGTACTCGCTACCCATAAAGCACCTTGGGGGTTATGAGGAGCTATTCTTAAATATTTGGTTAGAGCTTGCACTGGACATAAATTATGATGCACCTTTCCCCTTTTTAACGCCGGCACCGTGAATTCAGAAAACACGTGTGCACTATGCTCATTCTTGGCTACAAACGCCGGGGAGGGTGCAATGGAAATTGAATCATTAAGTCTACCAAACCTAAGACAATTAGGTGTGTTGCTCATCGCCGCCAGCTCAGACACTCTGTTTCCGGTGGCCAAAGCCAAAAGGAAAACTGCCTTCTTTAAGATTAAAGCAAAGTCTGCAGTATTTTGATACAGACGAGAATGAAGTAAAGACAAAGCTTTGTCCAGAGACCAAGTAGGCATGAGCTGACGGGGAGGTGGGCGGAGTTTAAAACACGCTCTCATAAATCCTGTTTCCTCCGCCACCGGTATGGATAGACCTGTAAGGTCGAAAAAGGGCACTCTAATCGCAGTTAAGTGATTCTTCAAAGTAACCACAGATAAACGTTTCTGCTCAAACAGATAGTTCAAGTAATTAAAAACCAATGCCACTGAGGGTACAGTTTGTTCCGTTCTAACAATCCAAGAAGTAAAAGCTTTCCAATGAGATTGATATTGTCGCTTAGTAGACTGAGTATATTGATTGAGCAATTTATTGGTCACATCCCTACCGTATGGTGCTAGCCACTTGGCCTCCTGAATGTCCATAATGCGAGGTCTCTAGGTTGCCAATCGTGTCTAAGTGGAAGTACCCGACCGGGAGCGATACCGGGTCCGGGCACCACATTATTAACTGCTGGCACCACACCTGCGCTGGCCACAGGGGCGCGATTAGCGAGACTAAGCCTCGATAAACTCGTAGTTTGTTCACTACGTGGCACATTAGTGACGCATCTGGCGGCGGAAACAGATAGATGGAGCTCCATCTGTTCCAGTCTGTCACTAGGGCGTCTGGCCCCCCTGCCGGCGTTATCGTCCGGCGGGTGAGGTATAGAGGGAGCTTGTGAGTCTCCTCGGACGCAAAAAGATCCACTTGTGGATGGGAGAGCTCCGCAATCATTAGGTCGAAAATGGGTTGCTTGAGCTCCCATTCTACTGTCGTGCTCTGTCTCCGGGACAGAGCGTCTGCCCAGACGTTCGCTACGCCTGGGAGATAAGATGCGTGAAGATAAATATCTAGACTGGTGGCTAGAACAAAAATCTCTTCCGACACGAGTAGCAACTTCCTTGACCTCGTTGACCCTTGTTTCTGAATACAGTGAACTGCATTCAGATTGTCCATTCTGAAGGCCACTGACTTGCCCCGTAACGCCGGGCCGTGAGCCTGAAGGAAATACAAGGGGACTAGTAACTCTTTGACATTTATGTGAGAGATTTCTAAGTGGGACCAAAGTCCCTGACCCTGGTGCCCCTGATTTGACTGAAATCCCCACCCTATGGTGCCTGACGCATCCGTGTCTACCCATACCGTTGGAGGAGGAGAGGTCCATGACATGATTGAGTGCAATGTTTCCCTCTTCGCCCAGACCGCTAGTAAGGTGTGGATTAATTTTGGTATGGGCCATAATTTTCCCGCCGGTAAGAGTGGGAAATATTTGTTGCCTTCCAATATTAATCGTTTTACTTTCAACCGGCCCAACTTGACAGTTAGCTGAATCCAGTTGAGAGAGCCGACCAGAGACTCCCAGACTCTTCGTGTCGTAGTCAGACTGTGAAGAAACCTGAACAGTTTCCTGCGAAACCTGTTGCGATTGTCCACACTCTGACTCAGAGTGAGAGCGGCGGTGTCCCAGACCAGCCCTATCCACTGAATTACTCTTGAGGGAACAAGGTTTGACTTTACCAGATTTACCTTGAAGCCTAGAGTTTTGACATGATTTAAAATGATATTGACATGTTTTATGCATAATTGTTGTGTCTCTGCCACCACCAGCCAGTCGTCTAGATACCACAACACTCTGATTCCCTGTTTTAACAATGGCATCAGGGCTTGCCGGACTAGTTTCGTGAATAATCGAGGTGCTAGGTTCAAACCGAACGGCATCCTCTGAAAAACAAAATTTTGGTGCCTGATCCTCAAGGCCAGAAACCTTTGAAATCTTTTGTTGACCGACACGTGCCAATAGGCGTCTGTCAGGTCTAGGGAACACATCCAGCCACCCGGCGGAAGTGTTAGCCTGATTTGATGAACTGTTAACATTCTGAAAGACTCGTTGTAAATGTGAAGATTCAGATACGACAGGTCTACGACCGGCCTCATCTGAACACTGTCCCGTTTGGGAACCAAAAACAGTTTTGACGTGAATACAGGGTAATCTGGGGGTACCGGGATGATGACATTCTTGGCAATCATCTCCTGGACCAGCAACTCCACCTCTAATGAAACACAATTTGCCGTTGTCGGCTGACGTAAGCGAGGTCGCCGGAGCCACTGCCAAGTGATGCCTTTGCGTGCCACCATCCGTGCCCAGGTTTTTAACGGCCATGCTTGGTGACACGTTCGGAACGACCCAGTTAGCAGACAAGGGTTCGCCGGCTGTACTTCCCTCGGTTCCTCCGGCTCTAAGGTAGGCACTGGGAGTGAGAAAGACTTTAGTTTTTTGATGGTGGGTTTGGTGGTGTTGGACGCTTCGCCGGCTGGCTGGTGTGGGCCGAAGACTGGCCCTGCCCCGGCTTATACTAGCCGCGTCCCCTCTGTCCTGAAAACCCTCTCTGTCTATGCCTGAACTGACCCAGGGGGGATTGGGAGGACTTAGGCGGAAGAAACGGCTTAGAACCCCCTGGCTGAGCTTTAGTAGGAGGCTTAGGTTTGGGGAAGTTAAATGCGGGTTTCTTAGCCTGTGCGGGACTGTGCTTCACGGCCTGTGCCATGTTAAACACTGTTCGCCATACATCAGGGGACATTAAAGAAGGTGTAAGTACTGGGGACATTACCACCTGGTTAGCAATGCGATCAGGCAGCTTGCGAACTAATGACATCCTAAGATCCTGTCGTGCTCGCACCGCCTCAAGTAAGGCTGTGCGTATGTCACCTAAGGATTGAATTGACGACTGAAGAATCAGACGCCGGGATAATTCAACTGATCTTCGAGCATCCGCGTCTGCGATTGCCTGAGTAGACCTGAGTAAAGACTTAGCCACCTGTTGAGAAACTATGTACTGTGAAAACAGGCGGAAAGCTTTTCCCCTTAGCCTAAATTCTCTGTCTAGGTGAGAAGGGGTAGGGGTAATGAATGGTTCCTTTAGTTCACAAAGATTAATCTTAGGGGCAGCTAAAAAGAAAATAAAGCTGACGGAACTCCGCCGGCAGAACCTACCGGCATTGAGAACCATGAATGTGTATCCTGAGGGATCTGGTGGGAAGATTTAGAAGTGAAAGTGGTTGCAAAGTTTTGAGCCTCTACCTCCCAATCCACCCAAGGTCCTGGTCCCAACTGTCCCACCTTCAACACTGGATTAGCTGTCTCGTCTGTGACGGTCTGTAAATCTAGTTCAGGAGTAATAGCCGACAGAGCCTTAATATCATTAAACCCATCCAGCTTAGACCAGTCTGAACAAAGTTTTGAAGCTGAGGCAGGGGGTAAAGCAGGCTTAGATGCATAAACAAAATAATCCTGATGATAATAACTAGGTATAGCCTTGATATTTACGTCCAAAACATTACCCAAGGCATCCAATGCCCTTAATTTCTTAGACTTATTTCCCTGGATAAACCACTCACGTGGTACCGGGAGTTCCCCTGACAAGGTAGGCTGGGCAAGCTCTGGCTTAGAGGGGTTCAAAGGGACCCATGACTCGTCTGGCCCATAAAGCAGGGGCATAGCTACCTTTCTAAGAGGCGCTTTGTCTAGAGGGGGTGGATTAACATCCGTAATGACCCTGACATTTGACGTAGTGAATGCCGCCGTAGCTGGCTTAGAGCTCCCTGCCGGTGACAGAGTAGGAGGGTTAGGAATCTTAGATAAATCGATTGACGTTATCAGAGGCCGTACCGCAGAACCTGTCAAGGGAGCCCCCAAGTCCATTGTGGGGTTTTCTCGTTGTTGATTAAAGAATTTTGATAGAGCATGAGTAAGTAACCCATCAATTTCTTGTGCTGTAACAAACTGGTTAGGTGCAGAACTTTCAGGTGAATTAGTATTATCATGGGCGGCGTCCAGGCCTGAGCCTGACCCTTGTCCTTCCCTATCTGAAATTAATGACACTTCATCTTGTTCCTCCCGATCCTCCTGAGAAGACCCCGCCGAGGCAGGGGCACCTTGTTTCCAAGATAAATCAGGGATCGAGGATGGGGTCGCCGCGTCCCTGTGGACATCGGCTACTGTGTGACTCGTATGAGTCGGACGTGGATGGTCAGACCCTGGCTGAGCAAACCGCCAAACACCGAGGCTCTGGCCTACGCTCTCTTGAGAGTCTGAAACATTCTCAATTATTGAATATCCTGAACTTTCCATTTCTAGGGTTAAAATATCAATAGGTAAATCTTGTTTAGGGACAGGCGCTTCACTATACTCTGAGGCTGTAACAGAAACATTGTCAGGTGTAGAGGTACGATGAGATGCACTAGACTTAGTAGAATGTCGAGAGGACTTCTTATGGGAATCCTTTTTGGAGGATTTGTGGCTACGGTGTGACCGCGAACTAGACCTAGGTTTGGAAGAATCACCACCATGGCCACTGGGAGAAGCTTCAGTCTTGCACTTCTTACTAGCCGGGGAAGAGGCCCGACTTGAAGACCGTTGTCTGAGGGGTGACCTTGACCTCGATCTCGCCTGCGACGAGGAGGTGGCTGCCGGGGGAGTAGGCTCTCTCGGGCGTTTAAACGTATCCTCAGACGATACAGAACCCTGGCTAGTCTCTGTCGGCTTAAAACCCCTTACTCTAGAGGTACGTTTAGGGGGAGGGTGCTCTGACAGCAACTTATCCCAAAGTGGGACGTTGTCACATTGAAGTGACTTATGTGCGACAATGGTAGTGTAGGCCGACATTTGTTGTCTGACCTCTCTCAACGCTACCGCCGCCGCGGTCTTGTCATTGTCACACAGGACTTTATTGGCTAATTGGGAGCAAAATGAACAATTAAGTGTAACCCAGAGACCCCTTGAACGGTCTAGACATCTAACACACCTTATGCAAAGGGTATGTGCAAAAATTGGGATACCTGCGCAAGTAGGGGTAATGCACAGGGCAAAAACTGGGGTCACATTAGCCATGACAGAGACTGGTGTGAGGAACTACCGCCGGGTCTGTATTGGTCCGCCGGAGCTCAGCTCTGGAAAAATAAAGAAAAATTTCCAGGAATTAATGCTCATAAGGTTAACCCAAGTGTTCGCATACAAGTGTTAATAACCCGCCGGGTAACGGGATGCAAAGACACAGCTAACACATCTCGCCACGCGGCTGGGTGTAAAGAGGCTAAACAAATCTTCTTAGCTAAAGAACATGAAGAATACCCTCTGATATAATGGTCCAGTATGGCACTTATAGTCTGTAGGAGGTGGTGACTGTCTCAAGATTCAATTTTGTAACAAAGCCCCCCCTCATAAAGACGCCGGCCCTTGAAATATTTTAGTAGAATAGCCCAGGGCAGGAATATACGAGATCTGATTTTTTAACGAATTGTCCCAAACGATCGTCGTAAAAATAGAAGGCGGCGATACTGAAAGTATCACCCAATTAAGGTTAATCGAAATTGAATTTGTTTATAAATTCCTTAGTTCCTTTACTTAGGGGCACCCGCCGGGTGTGGAAATCGATTTGGTTAAACCTCACTGATCCTTCAATTGCCGTAAGAGTAAAGGCAGCGATACACAGAGTATCACTCAAATGGATTGGTTAACTATAAGAGACCTAAGTCGTTTTATCCCACCCTGCTCAGGTGCACCCGCCGGGTGAGAAGTCTAAAAGTTAACCCCACAAGTTCCTGACCCCACTTCTTTGTAAAAGATCGCCGGGGAGGAACGCCTAAACAACAGCTAGGTTTTCCCCGTGGTTGTCGTAAACCAGGTAGAAAAACCTATAAAAAACGAGTGTTCTCAAGAAATTTGTTTCTTTATATATAACTAAATATATATGTAAGGATGGGTACAGCCATCCCGCCGGGAATTTTAAAGGAGGCCTGAAACCAGGCACCCACAGAGACGCAGTCCTGGAGAGCCACAGACACCTCCCCTCGCCGGGGAACCAGCCAGTGTTAAAAACCACGTGTGGCCCAACACTGCTCATCGGTCAGGATTTTTCATGGTGAAACCGAGAAAAACCCGCCGGAAGGCAAACCCCACCCTGAACAGACACCATCTGAACAATACGACACGAGGAGAGACACGCACGACTAACCAAGGTCACAACATAATCCGTGGAATTAGCCAATACACAACTAAACCAGGAAACAAATATAGTCCGAGGAATTAGCCAATACACAACTAAAACCCGGATACACATGACACAGTAGGGCATATTTATAAAATAAATAATAACACTAGACATGTGGCAAAGCTACGAGCGGCTGGCTAGGCCTAGGTAGACGGCATGAAAATAGTTGAAATATAAACACACACTGGAATATCACAACAGGAACCACCGCCAACACACCACCGAAGCGATAACTTCCCACCCCGGGAAGCCTGACACGGACCCAGAAAAAACTTCACTAAGTGAAGAAAAATACGCTGGGAACGTCAGCAAACACACAGCTTACCTCATCAGAAGGATAAAAGGCAGCAATAATTAACGCGTAATGAAAGCCGCCTGCATCACCAACTAACCCAACTGTGAAAAGTTCACGTGTCCACAACAGGACCACGAGGGTACATCCGAAATAGATGCCCCATACATACGACTCAAAATACATTGCACTGCGGGCAACCAGCCCAGGACACTCCTGTTACGCCTATCCTAACCTTACTCGATACATCCCAGAGTAAACAAATGAGAAAAAACTCACTAGGGACGCCACGAATGCGGAACCAGCGGAGCCTGAAAGGTACGTCCGGGCAGGCTGAGCGCAGAGCAAAGAAGGAGGAATGACGCCTGATTCAGCGTCTGGTCAGAAATCCACACAAGTACATCCACGATATGATGGAAAGCTTATTGGATAGTTATTCTTATTTTCTTTTTGTTTTTATTTTTTACGAAGTTTTTTCGTAGTGAGAACCCAATTCATAATGACTGAAGCCATGAGTGAGGTCGCGTGCGCTCATGATGAAGGCTCCTCAGTTTTTAAATGCTCTGCGCGGTAGATTCAAACTACGGCGGATTAGTGTTTGAAGAGGATGCCTTATGTAATAGGCATGTTCGTCAATGATGGAGGGGCCACTAATAAATTTAAGGAGTGCGTGCGGAGTTACATGGAGGGATAGACAGACTAATGAGGAAGTAAGAAGGAGGTGTGGTGTGGAGGTAGATGTGCTGGAAAGTGTGAAAAGGAACAACTTGAGATGGTTCGGCCATATGGAACGTATGGAAAGCGAGAGAATGACTAAGAGGGTGTACGAGAGCGAGGTGGAGGGACAGAGGGGGAGAGGTAGACCGAATATGAGGTGGAAGGATGAAGTGAGGAACTACATGAACGAAGGCGGTGCTGGTTGGGGGGAGGGGCGTCGACTGACTGGGGACAGAGGTGCATGGGGGCGGTTCGTTCGTGGCCACCCCTTCGGGGATCACGGCGTCAGGCAATAGATAGATAGATAGATCTTCACTTACTCCATCGACGTGCTGCTTATGGTGTGTGTTCTTCCATTGCAGGTGGGATGCCTTGCTTTCGCCAGGGCTGTGGCTCCCCGTGCTTGGAATGCCACAGGTCCTGCTTACGCCACTCTCAATGTGTGTCCTCTACGGCCTACCTCCCTGCTCTGTGTGGCCCATGTATGGACCTGGTGGATGTGGTGGACCATCATCCTGGTTCCTCGGATGCAGCGGTGGCCTCTGCTTCCCTTCAGTCTGTGTGGGCGGTGGTCTCCCACCACATTAGGACTGTGGGCCACCGTTCCCCGGCCTTTGTTGACAACCGGATCCGCGTCGCCCTGGGCATCCCTGACCCGTCTGGAGGCCGTTCACCTGGCCCTCTCCCTGCTCGGGCCCTCCTCCCTGGGTCCCGTGGTCGGTCGTCACATCGTCGGGAAGATCCCCAGCTCCGTCCACGCTCTCGCTCGCCTCATCGCACGTCCTCTACTGCCCCTCCTCGTCCTCCTGATCGCCTTGACTCCGCCCGTCGCCCTCGTCATGGTTATCACCCTGAGGCCGGGGTTAGCGTCTCTGCCCCTGTACGCCCTCCCCTGGCCTCACCGGATAGGGGCTCTACTACCTTCCGCCCGCTTCCCCTGCACAAAAGACGTCCTCTTCATTTGTCCTCTACGCGCGCGGATGTTCATGCTGTAGCTGGCCCTCTGCTCCCTCCTCCTACTCTGTCCAGGGGGGTCCGCCAGGATGTAGTTGCTTCTCCTCCTACTTCTCCTGCTTCGGTGCCTATTCTTCCTTCACGGTCTCGTCCCAGGGTGGAGGTCCCTCCCTCCTCCGCCTCGGTGTCGGGCCGCCCTGTTCTCTCAGCCCCGGGGATCCTTGCTCTGTTTCCCCCCGCGGCTCCTTCTGACCTCCTTTCACCCGGCCAGCCTTCCCACTCCCGTCATCATGCTCCTCTTCATTCTTCTATCCCTGATCTTCACTTACCAGCTCACCAGGGGGGTACCCCGCCGCTTGACTCGGTGGAGTATAGCGAGGTTTCGGGGTCCCCTTTCTCGGGGGCTGACGTGTCGCTGGAAGAGGGGGATGGTGATGTTTCCCCCTCGGGCGTTAGTGATCGGGGACGAGACCCTCAGGTGCGCCACGGCCGTCGTCGCTCGCCTTCTTTGGGCCGCGACGCTGCTGTTTTGTGTCGTGGGTCTCGCTCCCGCTCACGCTCGCCCCTGCGGGCCGAACAATCTTCGGGGGGGTCGCCTCTCTCGGATCGATTTTCGGCTATGCAGGGGTGGGTTGTGTCACACTTCGACGCGCGCTTGGAGGCAATGCAAGATTCCCTCTTATCGCGCTTCTTGGCGGTGACACAACCTCAGCGCCTCACCCAACCTACCCCTGCTTTGGTCCCCCTCCCTTCTGCGGTGGACCACATTCCTTCTCGCCCTGCTTCTCCGCCTGCCCGGTCGTCGGCTAGTACTGCTCCTGCCCTAGCTCAGGTGGTTGCCCCTGCTGTCTCCCATGCGGGGGTTCTCCGTCTGCTAGGGCAGGGTCCGCGCTTGCCCCCCATCCAGAAGGCCAAGGTCCCGTCGCGGACTATGCCGCTCCTCTATGGCTCCTTGGCTGTTTGGAAGGGGGTGCTGGCCTCCCACCCGGAGCGTGCTACCGACTTCCCGTCAGGTGAGAGGGCCCTACCTTCGGACTGGTCGGTGCAAATTAATGATAAGATGCAGTTCAGGGCGATCAGGGTGGATGGTCAGGTGGCCGACGTGGAGGTGAGGGCTTACCTGACGAGGACTGACCTTCAGTACTTTTCGGTGAAGCCCAAGCCCCCGTCTGCTCCTCGGACTAAGCTCTGGTCAGACTTCAGCCGCCAGGACATCCTTCAGGATGTTCAGTCCCTGGCTGTGTTGACGGGACTGTCCTCCTATGGGACGGGTTTGTGCGACGACGGTAAGCCTGGCTTAGCCGTCGTGCTCGATAATCCTCTCCCATTGGAGGCCTGGTTTGCTGAGGCCTTAGAATTCGCCAACCGTTCCGTCGACAGATCTGTTTCGATCCCTCCCCCTGAGTCATCACTGCTTTTGCCTCCTCTTGTATCTGTCGGCGGGTTGGATGGCAAGTTCTGGTCCTGGATCAGCGCGCCCAAACTTGAAATTTGTGCTATTGCTAACCCGTTCTTCTCCCACCCAGATAAGTCCTCTGTCGACAGGGATTTTACCTTGCGGCAGAGGGTGGCGAACTTATTATCTTGTCTTTTAGGTTCCCTCCAGACGTCTGTTCACCACCTGAGGCTTATCGAGGCGACTGCACCTGGCGATCTTCGCGAGGGTTTGGACCACGTTCGGCGGATCCACCTTCAGCTCGCGGTGTCTTTGGTTCCCGAGCTGAAGGCGGTTTTGTGCGAGGCAACTCAACAACGCCAGACGGTAAGGTCCTCGTTCTGCCGGAAAGCCCCCTTGGATATTTGTCAGGGTTTGTTGTACTCTGAGCTCTATACATCGGGGCTTTTTGCGCAGGATGCTTGGGAACGCTACGCTTCTCTGTCAGCGGACCCTGCTTACGACACGCAAAGACGCGCTGTGTCGCGACCAGGGTCTTCGCAGTCCCGTCCTTCTGCCGGTCCTCTTCGGGGTGCTGCCGCCAGTGCTGCCGCCAAGAAAGGGCGCAGGAAAGGGAAGTTGCCGGCCAGAGCGTCGGTTCCGCCTCGCACTTCTGCTCCTGCTCCCTTTCATCCCCGCCGAGAAGGGGCTGGCCAGCTTTCCACTTCTGGCCGCACTTCGACGGGGTCGGACGCGAGACGGACAGGGGATGGGGTGACCCGCCCTTTTCGCCGAGGTGGAGGGGGGTAGAGGAGGTCAACGTGGCTCTTATGACCGCAGGGACCGTACCGGGGGACCCTCCACGTCAAAAATTGTGTAGGTTCTCCAGGTCGGTCTCCTCCTTGTTCTCCTTCTCGCCTCGCAGAAAGGGTCACTCACCTCATCTCGGGGGCTCCCACAGGTTGTTTTCGCCCTTGCGCCCCTCGGTGGCCGCGAGGGACGTGGGGGGCGGAAGATTGCACGGAGGGGTCTAACCTGGAGATGGAAGTCCAGACCCCCACTCGGCTCTTGTCAACGAAGCCGGCCTGTCTCTTCGGAGGTGGCCGACGTGATTACATCCATGCACGAGCAGGGAATCGTCAAGGAGGTGAAAGCCGGTCAACCGGTTTTCCTCTCCCGTGTATTTCTGGTACCGAAGAAGGACTGCGACGCGATGCGACCGGTGGTGGATCTGTCGGCCCTCAACGGGCACATCGTGAACACACGGTTTCGGATGCTGACGGTGCACCAGGTACGACTGGCCCTGCGACCTCTGTCGTGGGTAGTGTCGCTGGACCTCAAGGATGCGTATTGGCACATTCCTATCCATCCTCGTTTCCAGCGATTCTTGGCCGTTCAGACTTCCGATCGTGTGTTCATGTTCGACAGACTTCCCTTCGGTCTCAACATCGCGCCGCGGATCTTCTCGAAACTGGTGAAGCAGGCTCTGGATCCTCTCCTCAGGAGCGGCCTCCAGATCCTGTTTTACTTGGACGACTGGTTGATAGTTTCAGACACCCTAGAACAGTGCGTCCACGACACCCTCACAGTAGTTCAACACATCACACAGTTAGGGTTCAAAATCAATATTCCCAAGTCCCGCCTGACCCCGTCGCGTGTCGTGACATGGGTAGGTCTTGAATGTGATCTGACCAACGCTACGGTAACCCAGAGTCAGCCAAACGCGGTGAAACTTCGCAGGAAGGTCTTCGCCGTGTTGCATTCGGTCTCCCTCACGAGGAGGATCTGGGACTCGTTAGTGGGTTCACTGAATTGGGCTGCTCTGACCATTCCCTTAGGGAGGCTCAGGCTGCGCCGCCTAATACTCATGGGCAACAAGGTGTTTCCGTTGGCCCCTATGGATCGGCTCATGCCGATCCCGCGTACCATTCACAGACACTTAGGACACTGGGTTGCTCGGGGCACGCTCTCTGCGGCTGTGCCCTGGACCGCCCCCCCGCCGACGATCTGGGTAGATACAGATGCGTCGAGCGAGGTAGGGTGGGGTTACCAATCCAACCTGGGACATCAACATCACGGCAGATGGGTGGGACACACACACCTACACATCAATGCCCTCGAACTGTTGGTTCCCTTGTTCTTCCTGAGGGATCACGCGCTGGCCCTTCGGGGACGGTCGGTGGCCTTCAGGATGGACAATCAGACAGCTGTCCACTGTATCCAAAAGCAGGGGTCCTCCAGGTCTTTGACTCTGTTGGGGATCTCCGAGAAGTTGTTCTTCCTCGCGAACCGACACAACATCTCCCTGCACGCCTCCTACCTGCCCGGGACTGCCAACCTCTGGGCGGACGCCCTGTCGAGAGGACAGGGCGTTCTTGTAGAATGGGCAATGAAACAGACTGTATTCGACGACCTCGCGGCCTCCTGGGGTGTTCCGGAGGTCGACTTGTTCGCATCGAAGGAGACGCGCAAGTTGCCTCGGTACCTATCCCTCCGGACTCGTACTCCGGAGGGGGGTCCGGACGCTTTCATGGAAGACTGGAGCAGGTGGCAGTCGATATACATATTTCCGCCACCAGACGCACTGTTGATGTGCAAAGTCCTCGCGAGGCTGCGGCTGTACCGCGGCAGAGTCTGGCTAATAGCGCCTCTGTGGCCGGCCCAGGCTTGGTACTCCCAGTTGAAGCGGTGGTGCCCGAGTCCGGTACCTCTCCCTCTCTCAAACTTCCACTTGAGCCAGGTTGGAGACCTACGGACCTCGTTGGCCTTCGCATCGTGGATGTTCGTGAGGTACGATGGCTCCCAGTCCACGGACGGGACCTGACTGACTTCCTGAAGCGTTCATGGACGTCTTCGACTTGGGGGACTTACGAGTCCCACTGGAGGTCTTTTACTAGGTGGATACAGGACACTCGCCAGACAGTTAGCTCTACTTCCCTCGTACTACACTACTTGTTTCACCTCTTCCGTACGCGTCGCTTTCAAGTCAACACTATACGTACCCACTTGTCTGCCATCCGGGAGGTCTTTGAGTCCGTCACTGGGCTGGTCGTTCCGCCGAAGGAGCTGGATTCCTTCATGAAGGCTGCCTTCAGGGAGCGACCGCCTCCGCGCCAGATCCCTCCTCAGTGGGATCTGGGGCGTGCTCTGGACCTTCTGGCTTCACACACATATACACGGGACACTACACCGGTTCGGTTGCTGGAGCGTACACTCTTCCTTGTCGCTCTGGCCACTGGGGATAGGGTGTCTGAACTAGCTGCCATGTCTCGGTCCCAGGAATGCATGCGCTTCTCCCCGTCCTTGCATGTCGTCACGTTAGCCCCCTCCCCTCATTTTGTTGCCAAGAATGAGAGAGAGACCCACGTTTTCAAGCCTTTCACCATCCAGGCTTTAAAGCGTGGGCATACTCACCATGTGTTGTGCCCGGTGCACGCCTTGCACTCCTATGTTGAGTCTGTGGCGCCGACTTCGGGTACTGCTGTGTGGGTGTCTCCTCGGACTGGTGGGAGGCTCTCGAAGGTACAGATCGGACGCCACATTTGTCGGGTCATTCATGCCAGTAACCCTGATTGTAGGGGTTCTGCGCGGTCCTTTGCTGCCTCCTTACGGTTCCTGCAGAGTCGTTCGTTGCCTGACGTCGCCTCGGCGGGTTTGTGGTCTTCTGTCCATACCTTCATCTCCTCCTACCTCTCCATGTCCATTGTTAGACCCCCTCGGCCTGTGATAGCTCTCGGGAGTCGTGTTTCCTAGAGCTCTAGCGAAGATGCCTGGTCTTCCCTCCTTGTCACTCTTTCTTTTACTTTGTTTTCTTTGGAAAAGGGGGGGGGGGGGGAGTACGGGTTTGCAACACTGGATTGCAAGTTTGGGATTATGTTATATGTATACAGTACATAAGTGTTTTTGCCAAATTGAAAATTGTGTTTTAATTTTGTGTTCAATGTTTTTGTTGGTTTTGGGAGAAAAGGGATTTTGGGTACAGTACTTTTTGGTTTAAGACAAGTCTATGGTTTTGCATTACTATGAATGACGGGCGCGTGTTAAAACTGCTCTTTTTAGCTACTCCTCAGTTTTTCACTCTTTTATTAAACTCTCTTGTTTAAATTGTGTTTCTTTGTCATTCATAATTTTGTCTTATGCATTGTTTTTTTTGGTATGTTGGGCTTGGATGTCCTCCTCCTATTTGTTATGCAGCCTTGACGTTGGATTTGCCAAGACTACTAACAAATTGGGAGGTTTGACGTACCTCCCAACCTACCAAATAGGAAAACCTACTATTTGGTAGTAGTCTTGGAAAATCCAACGTACATAATACCCTCCCTCACGCCGGACCCCTGCCCATCCGCGTTCTTCTGCTGACGTGAGATGTGATAACAAGAGGGTCGCTCATGCGCACGTTCGACAGGGATCTGCGCATGACGGAACACGGGATGGGCCTTGAGCGGTAACTAAGGTAAACCCCTTTTTCTTCTCTTCTATGCTTTTTTCACCTTCGGTGGTAGTTTTGGTTAATGTACAACGTCTCCTAGAGCAAGATAAGGAGTAGACTCTAGACGTTTTCTTTTTAACCGCGGTTGGAATGACGACATAGCAGTCAAAATAGACAAGTCGTCATTGCAATTAGGTTAATAGCCTTGACGTTAGATTTTCCAAGACTACTACCAAATAGTAGGTTTTCCTATTTGGTAGGTTGGGAGGTACGTCAAACCTCCCATTATCTATCTCCTTCATTGCTTTCAGTAGGTTATCATCCTCTCCCCTGCTATTATTTGGGCTTCTATATATAGAGGCAATTAGAATTGATCCTCTTACACATTTTACTTCAATACACAAATACTCACAATACTGCTGTCTCATATCCACCTCATTAACCTTGGTGTGTCTTCCTTGCCTCTCCCTTTACCGGTTGAGACTGCTCAGCTTGATGGCCATCCAAGCTTGGAGTTCTTAACCCGGCAAGCGCGATAGGCCTAACGGAAGGCTTCCTATAGGGAACGCGATAGGCCTCACGGAAGCAAGACCATAAAAAAAGCCTTCCAAAAAAAAAAAGGGCCTATCAAATCAAAGGATTTTGTCTCTAGGTGAGATAATTCCCCTCTAGTACTCATCCATGTGTTTCTCACCCCTCCCCCTCCCCTCCTTCCCCACCTTATTCCCCCCTCCCCCCCCTCCTCAATTATCATCATTTATCGGTTATTTTTCTCTCCCGCGATAATGTAGCACAAGTGGGTTGCATAAAAGATCGATTTGTTAGTAGTCTTGGCAAATCCAACGTCAAGGCTATTAACCTAATTGCAATGACGACTTGTCTATTTTGACTGCTATGTCGTCATTCCAACCGCGGTTAAAAAGAAAACGTCTAGAGTCTACTCCTTATCTTGCTCTAGGAGACTTTGTACATTAACCAAAACTACCACCGAAGGTGAAAAAAGCATAGAAGAGAAGAAAAAGGGGTTTACCTTAGTTACCGCTTAAGGCCCATCCCGTGTTCCGTCATGTGCAGATCCCTGTCGAACGTGCGCATGAGCGACCCTCTCTTGTCATTTTTTCACGCGCTCCATTGAATGAAGTCGCTTTTGTTCTATCTATCTATCTATTGCCTGACGCCGTGATCCCCGAAGGGGTGGCCACGAACGAACCGCCCCCATGCACCTCTGTCCCCAGTCAGTCGACGCCCCTCCCCCCAACCAGCACCGCCTTCGTTCATGTAGTTCCTCACTCCATCCTTCCACCTCATATTCGGTCTACCTCTCCCCCTCTGTCCCTCCACCTCGCTCTCGTACACCCTCTTAGTCATTCTCTCGCTTTCCATAAGTTCCATATGGCCGAACCATCTCAAGTTGTTCCTTTTCACACTTTCCAGCACATCTACCTCCACACCACACCTCCTTCTTACTTCCTCATTAGTCTGTCTATCCCTCCATGTAACTCCGCACGCACTCCTTAAGTAATTCATTTCCACTGCTCTCACTCTTGGTCTGAGTCTCAACCAACGTCCATGCTTCGCTTCCATAAGTCAGTGTCGGGATTACCACACTGTCATGCAAGGACTTCTTCACTTCCATACTGACCACCCTATTTCTTGTTACTGCTTTTAGCGTTCCTACAACCCTCTTCCCCTGTTGTACCCTCTCCCGCACCTCTTCATCCATAGTCCCATCTTTACTCAACACACTGCCCAGATACTTAAAAGAGTTGACGATCTCCATAGCCTGACCGTTCAGCTTCACCTCACACTCTGTGACTTCACCCCTTTCGAAGACCATAACCTTGCTCTTCCCCGTATTTACCTTCAAATTCCGTTTTTCGCACACTGTTCCAAACTCATTTACCAGACCCTGCAACTCCCATTCATTATCACTCATCAGAACTGTATCATCCGCAAACAGCAGTATAGGTAGCTTCCACTCAATTCCCTCCCTTTTCAGCAATACACCAACATCCACTGCTCTTGATAGTATTTCTTTCATAACTCCATCCATATATACAGTAAACAACCACGGGGACATCACACACCCCTGTTTCAAACCAACATTCAGGTCAAAGAACTCGCTCTGCTCACTCTCCACACGTACTGCCGCCTTTGCACCCTCATACATGCTCTTCACTGCTTTCAGCAACTTGCCCTCTACTCCGTATATTCTAAGTACTTTCCACAAACCTTCTCTATCCACTCTGTCATAGGCCTTCTCCAAGTCCATAAAGGCAACATACACCTTTTGTTTCTTCTTCTCCAGATACTTCTCCACAACACAATTCAGGGTAAAAATCTGATCTACACATCCTCTTCCCTTCCTAAAACCTCCCTGCTCGTCGCCTATCCATTTCTCCGTTCTCACTCTCACTCTCTCAATCACTACCCTACTGTATACCTTCCCTACTACGCTTAGAAGACATATTCCTCGGTGGTTACCACACACTCCTCTTTCCCCTTTGCCCTTATATAGGGGGACTATTATGCCAGTCTTCCAGTCATCGGGTGCACTCCCCTTCTCCCATGCTAGTTTGCACATTTTCCATACCCATTCTATCACTATCTCACCACCATACCTCAACATTTCCCCACACACTCCATCTGTTCCTGGTGCTTTCCCCAACTTCACTCTTTTCATGGCTTCCCACACTTCTGACCTCCTGATCCCCACCTCCTCCTCCACTACTTCTCTTCTTCTCCCTCCCATACCATATCCAGCTATGTTTGCTGGCTCTTCATTCCTTTCATTTAGCAACTCACTGAAGTACTCCCTCCATCTTTCGACTCTCTCTTGCTTCTCGGCTAGCATTCTCCCATTCTTATCTTTCACACCCTTACTGTTTCCCTTGCTACCTTCCCTAACTTTCTTGACTTCTTTCCAGAACAGTTTCTTACTCTCCCTCCATTTTACACTCAGATTCCTTCCAAATTCCTCATCTACTCTTCTCTTACTTTCCTTCACTACTCTCTTCACCACCCTCTTACTCTCCACGTACCTCGCTCGTTTCTGTCTCTCGGAATCTTCATTCCCTCTACTACCCAACCACTCTCTATATGCTTTCTTCTTTTCTTCCACAGCTATTCTTACCTCTTCTGTCCACCATGCTGTACCTTTCACTCCCCTCCCTCTTCTCCTCACTCCACACACCTCCTCACATGCTGCACAGATCTCATCCTTAAACACCTTGCTCATCTCCTCCACTTCCTCCATAACTTCCAGGTCGAACCCACCTAGTCGTCTTTCCACTGCTCTCCTTTTTCTCTCCTCTTTCCTCTCCTCTCCTCTCCTCTCCTCTCCTCTTTTCCTCTCGCTTTTGTTGTGCTCCTTTAATTCACCCTGTTTAGGTTCGTTTCGGCTTATCTGGCCTTCTTTTCTGTTAGACAGATGTTACGTGATCTAGGGCACACGTAAATGGGCTCCTAAGTGTGTTTAATGGAGACGCGTGTGGAAATAGCTACCGAAGGTACGGGGGCGCCTGGCGTTCCTCGTGTGTGTTTTTCATTCCTTTCTCTTTTCATATTCTTTTTTCCTGTTAGTCTGGGCATAGTTTAGCTTTTAGCTTATTTTAGCCTAGCTTGTTTCTCATTCAGGAATTGCTATGCCCCTATGAGTTTTCATATTTTCATAGCCTAGGTGTACAGTTGGTTCACGATCTGAGATTTCGTGGTGGCGGTGCTGTTTATAGGGTTTGTGTCGGCCGCATTATTAGCGTTATTCCCGAGTCCCCCCTTTCGAGCCTTCACTGTGTCTCAAGGGCCTGGGCACTTGGTGGTTCGTGATATCCTGGGGTACCCCACGGGGGCCCCTCCCTCACACCACAGGGTTTTTCGCCCCTGACACATTCTCTCCTCACGGCTAGGCCACCCTTTTTCTCGCCAGTTTCATTTACTGGTTTTTGTGTTCCCTTACTGTTTTCACCTCCATCCTTTCATACCCTTTTGCCCAATCCTGGGGTACCCTACGGGGGCCCCTGTTTGTGCCAAACCACCCTTCCTGCCACTTCTCCTCATGGGCTTTGCTCTATCTCTGTGGGTTGGGTAGTTCCTGGGGGATGTGCCTCCTCTCCCCTGGTGTGTCTTCCTTGCCTCTCCCTTGACCGGTTGAGTCAGGATATTATCAAGGAAGACACTGCTCAGCTTGATGGCCATCGTCGCTTGGAGTTCATAAGGAGATGACGCTTTTTTCTGGGCCTCTTTTGGTATTCCCTAGACGCTCCTCTCGCTTTTTCGGCGCCAGACCATCTCGGCCGGTCCCGCAAATTTGCGGGGTGCTCGATTCGGTCCTCTGGGACATTTCGGCTCCCCGCAAATTTGCGGAGATCGTTGGGGGGTCCCGCGAAATTGCAGGAGGGTGGTGTCGGTACGGTTTTGCCTCCATTGGCCCGCAAATTTGCGGTAATAGTTGGCTTTCACTTTTGACTTTTTTTTATGTCATCTTGTTGCCTGATACTATATTGGTGTATGCACTTTACTGGTGTTATAGGCCCTGCATGTAAGATGTTGAGTGGTGGTTAACACTTTCTCCATCTTTGCAGGTTCTGCTAGTGCTCTTCCGCCTCGGCCGCCCTCCTCACCTACCTCTGTGCTCCCAGTTTAGGGTGAGTACGGATACCTGTTTGCATGTGTGTTCCTGTTTCCCCATGCTCCTTCCCTGGTTCTTCTTGGACATTCTCTCCACTTACTCCTTCGACGTGCTGATTATGGTGTGTGTTCTTCTAGTGCAGGTAGGCTGCCTTGCTTTCGCCTTGGTTGTCGCTCCCCGTGCTTGGAGAGCCACAAGTCCTGCTTGCGCCACTCGCTCTGTGTGTCCTCTACGGCCTACCTCCCTGCTCTGTGTGGCACGTGTCTGGCCCTGGTGGTTGTGCTGCTCCATGGCCCTGGTTCCTCGGCGGCGGCTGTGGCCTCCTGCTTCCCTTCCGTCGGTGTGGACGATGGTCTCCCGCCACATTAGGACTGTGGGCCACCGTTCCCCGGCCTTTGTTGCCGACCGGATCCGCGTCGCCCTGGGTATCCCTGACCCGACTGAAGGCCGTTCACCTGGCCCTCTCCCCTGGGTCCCGCAGCCGGTCGTCCCGTCGTCGGGGGGTTCCCCGGCTCCGTCCACGCTCTCGCTCGCCTCGTCGTCCTCCTGATCGCCTTGACGACGCCCATCGCCCTCGTCATGGTTCTCGCCCTGAGGCCGGGGTTAGCGGCTCTGCCCCTGTGCGCCCTCCCCTGGCCTCTACGGCTAGGGGCTCTACTCCCTTCCGCCCGCTTCCCCAGCCCAGACTACTTCCTCTTACGTTGTCCTCTCCGCGCGCGGTTGTTCATGCTGTAGCTGGCCCTCTGCTCCCTCCTCCTACACTGTCCAGGAGGGTCCGCCTGGATGTCGTTGCTTCTCCTACTTCACCGGCTTCAGTGCCTATTCTTCCTTCACGGTCTCGTCCTACGGTGGTGGTCCCTCCCTCCTCCGCCTCGGTGTCGGGCCTCCCTGTTATCTCAGCCCCGGGGATCCTTGCTCTGTTTCCCCCCGCGGCTCCTTCTGGCCTCCTTTCACCCGGCCAGCCTTCCCATCCTGCTCCTCCTCATTCTTCTCTTCCTGACCTTCACTTACCGTCTCGCCAGGGGGGTACCCCTCCTCTTGCCTCGGTGGGGTTTCGCGAGGTTTCGGGGTCCCCTTTCTCAGGTGCTGACGTGTCGCTGGAAGAGGGGAATGGTGCTGTTTCCCCCTCGGCCGTTCGTGATCGGGGACGAGTCCCTCAACGGCGACACAACCGTCGTCGCTCGCCTTCCTTGGGCCTTGACGCTGCTGGTTCGTGTCGTGGGTCTCGCTCCCGCTCACGCTCGCCCCTGCGGGCCGACCAATCTGGGGGGGGGGGGTCGCCTCTCTCGGATCGATTGTCGGCTATGCAGGGCTGGGTTGTGTCACGCTCGACGGGTGCTTGGAGTCGAGGGAAGACTCCCTCTTCTCGCCCTTCTTGGCGGTGACTCACCCTCAGCGCCTCACCCTCCCTACCCCTGCTACGGTCCCCCTCCCTTCTGCAGGCCTACGCTCTGGTCAGACTTCAGCCGCCCTGACATCCTTCCGGCTGTTCAGTCCCTGGCTGTGTTGACGGGTCTGTCCTCCTATGGGACAGGTTTGTGCGACGCCGGTACGCCTGGCTTTACCATCATGCTCGGTCCCCCTCTCCCATTGGAGGCCTGGTTTGCTGAGGCCTTCGACTTCACACACCGATCCGTCGACGGCTCTCCTTCCGTCCCTCCCCCGGAGTCATCACTGATTTTGCCTCCTCTTGTGTCTGTCGGCGGGTTGGACGGCGCATTCTGGTCCTGGATGAGCGCGCCCGTTCTTGACCTTTGTTCTCTTGCTACCCCGTTCTTCTCTCACCCGGATCAGCCCTCTGTCGCCAAGGTTTTTCCCTTGTGACAGCGGGTGACGGACTTATTGTCTTGTCTTTAGGTTCCCTCCAGACGTCTGTTCACCACCTGCGGCTTTTCGAGGCGTCTGCGCCAGGCGATCTTCGCGAGGGTTTGGCCCGCGTTCAGCGGATCCACCTTCGGCTCGCGGTGTCTTTGGTTCCCGAGCTGAAGGCGGTTTTGTGCGCGGCAACTCGGCAACGCCCGACGGTACGGTCTTCGTTCTGCCGGCTGGCCCCCTTGGTTATTCGTCAGGGTTTGTTGTACTCTGCGCTCTATCCGTCGGGGTTCTTTAAGCAGGATGCTTGGGTATGCTACGCTTCTCTGTCGGCGGCCCCTGCCTCCGACACGCGACGCCGCGCTGTGTCGTTGCGGACCCTGCTTACGTCACGCACCGACGCGCTGTGCCGCGCGCGGGGTCTTCTCAGTCCCGTCCTTCTGCCGGTCCTCTTCGGGGTGCTGCTGCAAGTGCTGCCGCCTTGCACGGGCGCAGGACTGGGACGTTGCAGGCCAGTGCGTCGGTTCCGCCTCGCACTTCTGTTTTTTTTTGTTTTTTTTTTTTTTTTTTAAGAGACAATGAACGGAGGAAGGAAAAACACAGATAAAACAAAAAGGTCCATGTGCCTAAAGGCATCCTCCATTCATAAAATGTTTGTAACAACTGGATTTAAACATTTGTTGATTGTAAGTTTGTGGAAAGCAATTCGAGGGAAGTGAATTCCAAAGAGTAGTAGCTCTGGGGATAAATGAATTCTGATAAGCAGAAGTTCTGCATTGTGGAGGAGAAAGTGTAAATTCATGGGCGCTCTCAGCTGCCCTAGTTCTACGGGGAAAGATGTGGAGAGGCGGCACAATTGAAGCAAGTTCCTCGGAACAATTGCTGTGAAAATATCTGTAGAATAATGCAAGGGATGCAACGTTTCTTCGTATGGCTAATGTAGGAAGGTCCTGTGTGATTGCAGGGTTATTGATTAATCTAATAGCTTTATTTTGAATTTTGTCCAACTGCCTCAATGCAACCACTCCTCTTCCACCCCACAGAGGTGAACAGTAATCCATCTGAGAGCGCACATGACTTTTATATATTACGGCCAACTGCTCGTCAGTGAAGAATTCTCGAACTCTGTACAGGAGTCCCAGTTTTTTAGAGGCATTCATAGCAATGCCTCTAACATAATGTGTCCAGCTCAAGTTAGTAGTTAATGTTACACCGAGAATGTCAATACTAGGGGAAGTGGGAATATTTACATCATTAAAAAATATATGGGAGTCAGTGAGATTCTGTCGGTTAGAAAATTGAATGTACTTGGTTTTCTGTGCATTAAAGGAAACTAGATTCTCTTGTCCCCATTCATTAATTCTAGAAAGGATTGCCCCTTTCATCCCCTCCGTGTCGGGGCTGGCCGGCCTACCACTTCCGGCCGCCCTTCAAAGGGGTCAGCCCCGCGCCGGCCTGGGGTTGGGGTGGCCCGCCTTTTTCGACGAGGTTGGGGGGGGCGGGGGTAGAGGAGGACAACGTGGCGCTCATGCCCGCACGGCCCGTACCAGGGGTACCTCCACGTCAACACAATGTGTAGTTCTCTGGGTCGGCCTCCTTGTTCTCCTTCTCGCCTGGCCGACCGGGTCGCTCCCCTCCTCTCGGGTGCTCCCTCGGGTTGTTTTCGCCCTTGTGCCCCTCGGTAGCCGCGAGGGACGTTGGGGGCGGCGGGTTGCGCGGAGGGGTCTCACCTGGAGGTGGACGTCCAGACCCCCACTCCGCTCTTGTCACCGACGCCGGCCCATCTCTTCGGAGGTGGCCCACGTGTTCACTTCCATGCCCGAGCTGGGTAGCTTCGAGGGAGTTGACCGCCGGTCACCCGGTTTTCCTCTCCCGTGTCTTTCTGGTACCGTCGACAAACTGCGACCGGTGGTGGTTCTGTCGGCCCTCAACGGGCACTTCGTGCACACACGGTTTCGGATGCTGCCGGTACCCCTGGTACGCCTGGCCCTGTGCCCTCTGTCGTGGGTCGTGTCGCTGGCCCTCCAGGATGCGTCTTGGCTCGTTCCTCTCCATCCTCGCTTCCGTCGATTCTTGGCCGTTCGGACTCCCGATCGTGTGTTCCTGTTCGACGGCCTTCCCTTCGGTCTCCACATCGCGCCGCAGATCTTCTCCGCACTGCTGGGGCAGGCTCTGGGTCCTCTCCTCAGGAGCGGGCTCCAGCTCCTGTTTTCCTTGGCCGATTGGTTGGTAGTTTCCGACGCCCTAGGACTGTGCATTGGCGACGCCCTCCCCGTCGTTCGCTACATCGCACGGTTAGGGTTCCCCTTCGCTGTTCCCAAGTCAAGCTTGACCCCGTCGCGTGTCGTGCCATGGGTCGGTCTCGCATGGGTTTTGTCCGGCGCTACGGTGACCCGGGGTCTGCCGGCCGCGGTGCACCTTCGGTGGACGGTCTTCGCCGTGTTGCACTCGGTCTCCCTCCCGGGGTGGCTCTGGGACTCGTTCGTGGGTTCGCTGCATTGGGCCGCTCTGCCCCTTCCCTTAGGGAGCCTCTGGCTACGCCGCCTCCTCCTCATGGGCGCCGCGGTGTTTCCGTTGCCCCTATGGATCGGCTCCTGCCGCTCCCGCGTCCCGTTCGCCGACGCTTCGGTCGCTGGGTTGCTCGGGGCTCGCTCTCTGCGGCTGTGCCCTGGTCCGCCCTCCCGCCGACGGTCTGGGTAGCCACAGATACGTCGAGCGAGATTGGGTGAGGTTCCCAATCGACCCTGGGACGTCCACTTCCCGGCAGATGGGTGGGTCTCCCTCCTCTTCCCCGTCTATGCCCTCGGACTGTTGGTTCCTTTGTTCTTCCTGCGGGACCACGCGCTGGCCCTTCGGGTTGGACACTCAGACATGTTGTCCCCTGTTTCCTTATGCGGGAGTCCTCCAGGTCGTTGACTCTATTGGGGGTCTCGGTGGAGTTGTTCTTCCTCGCGGACCGACACCCCTTCTCCTTGCATGCCTCCTCCCTGCCCGGGCCTGCCACCCTTTGGGCGGCCGCCCTGTCGAGAGGGCAGGGCGTTCTTGTAGAATGGGCGATGAAACGGACTGTGTTCGCCGACCTCGCGGCTTCCTGAGGTGTTCCGGAGGTCGCCTTGTTCGCATCGGGGGTGCCGCGCCAGTTGCCTCTGGACCTCTCCCTCCGGCCTCGCGCTCCGGGGGGGGTTCGGACGCTTTCATGGTCGCCTGGAACAGGTGGCGGTCGATATTCATCTTTCCGCCCCCAGACGCGCTGTTGATGTGCCCAGTCCTCGCGGAGCTGCGGCTGTACCACGGCTGCGTCTGGCTCCTCGCGCCTCTGTGGCCGGCACGGACTTGGTCCGCCCGGTTGCCGCGGTGGTGCCCGAGTCCGGTCCCTCTACCTGTCTCCGGCTTCCACTTGGGCTAGGTTGGGGCCCTGCGGACCTCTTTGGCCTTCGCATCGTGCTTGTTCATGAGGCACGGTGGCTCCCGGTCCCCGGCCGGGCCCTGACTGACTTCCTGCAGCGTTCCAGGCCGTCTTCTCCTTGGGGGACTTACGGGTCCCGCTGGAGGTCTTTTACTAGGTGGCTACAGGCCACTCGCCTGCCAGTTGGCTCTCCTTCCCTCTTCCTACGCTCCTTGTTTCACCTCTTCCGTCCCCGTCGCTTTCCAGTCGACGCTATACGTACCCACTTGTCTGCCGTCCGAGGGGTTCTTTGGGTCCGTCGCTGGGCTGGTCGTTCCGCCACAGGAGCTGGATTCCTTCCTGGCGGCTGCCTTCCGGGATCAACCGCCTCCGCGCCAGGTCCCTCCGCAGTGGGATCTGGGGCGGGCTCTGGTCCTTCTGGCTTCCCCCACGTATACAAGGGCCGCTACGCCGGTTCCGTTGCTCGGGCGTCCTCTCTTCCTTGTCGCTCTGGCCACTGGGGATCGGGTGTCTGCACTAGCGGCATTGTCACGGCCACGGGACTGCGTGCGCTTCTCCCCGTCCTTGCATGGCGTCTCGTTCGCCTCCTCCCCTCCTTTTGTTACCACGCATGGGAGGGTGGCCCCCGTTTTCCAGCCTTTCGCCGTCCAGGCTTTCCGGCGTGGGCATCCTCGCCATGTGTTGTGCCCGGTGTCGGCCTTGCACTCCTCTGTTGCGTCTGTGGCGCCGCCTTCGGGTACTGCTGTGTGGGTGTCTCCTCGGACAGGTGGGAGGCTCTCGCGGGTGCAGATGGGCCGCCACGTTTGTCGGACCGTTCGTGCCCGTCACCCTGTTTGTAGGGTTTCTGCGCACGATGTCAGATCCTTTGCTGCCTCCTTCCGGTTCCTGCCACGTCGATCCTTCCCTGCCATCGCCTCAGCGGTTTTGTGGTCTTCTTTCAATTCCTTCATCTCCTCCTACCTCTCCGTGTCCAGTGTTCGACCCCCTCGGCCGGTGATTGCTCTCGGGGGTCGTGTTTCCTGGTGCTCTGGCGAAGATCCCTGGTCTTCCCCCCTTGTCCCTCGTTCTTTTCCTTTGTTTTGTTTTGACAAAGGGGGGGGGTGTACGGGTTTGCAACACTGGATTGCAAGTTTGGGATTATGTATTGTTCCAGTACATAAGTGTTTTTGCCACATTAAAAATTGTGTTTTGTTCTTGTGTTCAGTGTTTTTGTTGGTTTTTGAAGAAAAAGGATTTTGGGTACAGTACCTTTTTGGTTTCAGACAAGTCTATGTTTTTGCATTACTATGAATGACGGGCATGTGTTAAAACTGTTCTTTTTAGCTACTCCTCAGTTTTTCACTCTTTTATTAAACTCTCTTGTTTAACTTGTGTCTTTGTCATTCGTAATTTTGTTTTATGCATTGGTTTTTTTGGTAGGTTGGGCTTGGATGTCCTCCTCCTATTTGTTATGCAGCCTTGACGTTGGATTTGCCAAGACTACTAACAAATTGGGAGGTTTGACGTACCTCCCAACCTACCAAATAGGAAAACCTACTATTTGGTAGTAGTCTTGGAAAATCCAACGTACATAATACCCTCCCTCACGCCGGACCCCTGCCCATCCGCGTTCTTCTGCTGACGTGAGATGTGATGACAAGAGAGGGTCGCTCATGCGCTCGTTCGACAGGGATCTGCACATGACGGAACACGGGATGGGCCTCAAGCGGTAACTAAGGTAAACCCCTTTTTCTTCTCTTCTATGCTTTTTTCACCTTCGGTGGTAGTTTTGGTTAATGTACAACGTCTCCTAGAGCAAGATAAGGAGTAGACTCTAGACGTTTTCTTTTTAACCGCGGTTGGAATGACGACATAGCAGTCAAAATAGACAAGTCGTCATTGCAATTAGGTTAATAGCCTTGACGTTGGATTTTCCAAGACTACTACCAAATAGTAGGTTTTCCTATTTGGTAGGTTGGGAGGTACGTCAAACCTCCCATTATGCAACACCCAGACACCGGCACACACCGCCCCGCTCGTCTCAGTTGACTCCCAGACAGCGAGAGGGGAGGGCTGCCTGTGGCTCTCTCTCGCCTGAGATTATGACCGGGTGGCCAATATCTTCGTTTTTCACCACCCAAATGCTTTTCCCACTTATTTTAGCACTCTTGAAGGTTCATATATACATCATATATGTAAAATAAAAGCATACCGAAAACAAATAATGCTTTATATTGTAAATATAACGAATTCTGTCAGAATCCAGGGCTAGAAATGCACAAATAACTACCCTAGCACCTAGGTCTATATCGCGCTTGTCAGGTTAAGGAGATGACGCATTTTTGTGGCCTCTTTTGGTATTCCCTAGACGCTCCTCTCGCTTTTTCGGCGCCGGACCATCTCGGCCGGTCCCGCAAATTTGCGGGAGCTCGATTCGGTCCTCTGGGACGTTTCGGCTCCCCGCAAATTTGCGGAGATCGCTGGGGGGTCCCGCAAATTTGCGGGAGGGTTGTGTCGGTACGGTTATGCCTCAATAGGCCTGCAAATTTGCAGAAATAGTTGGTTTTCACTGTTGACCTTTTTTAGGTCATCTTGTTGCCTGAAACTATATTGGTGTGTGCACTTTACTGGTGTTATAGGCCCTGCATGTAAGATGTTGAGTGGTGGTTAACACTTTCTCCATCTTTGCAGGTTCTGCTAGTGCTCTTCCACCTCGCCCGCCCTACTCACCTACCTCTGTGCTCCCGGTTTAGGGTGAGTACGGATACCGGTTTGCATGTGTGTTCCTGTTTCCCCATGCTCATTCCCTGGTTCTTATTGGACATTCTCTACCCTTACTCCGTCGACGTGCTGATTATGGTGTGTGTTCTTCCAGTGCAGGTAGGATGCCTTGCTTTCGCCATGGTTGTAGCTCCCCGTGCTTGGAGAGCCACAAGTCCTGCTTGCGCCACTCGCAATGTGTGTCCTCTACGGCCTACCTCCCTGCTCTATGTGTCCCGTGTCTGGCCCTGGTGGATGTGGTGCACCATAGCCCTGGTTCCTCAGCGGAGGCAGTGGCCTCTGCTTCCCTTCAGTCGGTGTGGGCGATAGTCTCTCACCACATTAGGACTGTGGGCCACCGTTCCCCGGCCTTTGTTGCCGACCTAATCCGCGTCGCCCTGGGTTTCCCTGACCCGACTGAAGGCCGTTCACCTGGCCCTCTCCCCTGGGTCCCGCAGCCGGTCGTCACATCGTCGGGGGGATCCCCAGCTCCGTCCACGCTCTCGCTCGCCTCATCGCCCTTCCTCTCCTGCCCCTCGTCGTCCTCCTGATCGCCTTGCCGCCGCCCGTCGCCCTCGTTATGGTTCTCGCCCTGAGGCCGGGGTTAGCGGCTCTGCCCCTGTGCGCCCTCCCCTGGCCTCTACGGATAGGGGCTCTACTCCCTTCCGCCCGCTTCCCCAGCCCAGACGACATCCTCTTACGTTGTCCTCTCCGCGCGCGGGTGTTCATGCTGTAGCTGGCCCTCTGCTCCCTCCTCCTACACTGTCCAGGAGGGTCCGCCAGGATGTAGTTGCTTCTCCTCCTCCTACTTCACCTGCTTCAGTGCCTATTCTTCCTTCACGGTCTCGTCCCACGGTGGAGGTCCCTCCCTCCTCCGCCTCGGTGTCGGGCTGCCCTGTTATCTCAGCCCCGGGGATCCTTGCTCTGTTTCCCCCCGCGGCTCCTTCTGACCTCCTTTCACCCGGCCAGCCTTCCCACTCCCGTCGTCCTGCTCCTCCTCCTTCTTCTCTCCCTGACTTCACTTACCGTCTCGCCAGGGGGGTACCCCTCCTCTTGGCTCGGTGGGGTTTAGCGAGGTTTCGGGGTCCCCTTTCTCAGGGGCTGACGTGTCGCTGGAAGAGGGGAATGGTGCTGTTTCCCCCTCGGCCGTTCGTGATCGGGGACGAGTCCCTCAACGGCGACACAACCGTCGTCGCTCGCCTTCCTTGGGCCGCGACGCTGCTGGTTCGTGTCGTGGGTCTCGCCCCTGCGGGCCGACCAATCTTGGGGGGGGTCGCCTCTCTCGGATCGATTGTCGGCTATGCAGGGGTGGGTTGTGTCACGCATCGACGGGCACTTGGAGTCGATGCAAGAATCCCTCTTATCGCGCTTCTTGGCGGTGACACACCCTCAGCGCCTCACCCTACCTACCCCTGCTACGGTCCCCCTCCCTTCTGCAGGCCTACGCTCTGGTCTGACTTCAGCCGCCGGGACATCCTTCAGGATGTTCATTCCCTGGCTGTGTTGACGGGACTGTCCTCCTATGGGACAGGTTTGTGCGACGCCTGTACGCCTGGCTTACCCATCATGCTCGGTCGCCCTCTCCCATTGGGGGCCTGGTTTGCTGAGGCCTTCGACTTCGCCAACCGATCCGTCGACGGCTCTCCTTCAGTCCCTCCCCTGGAGTCATCCCTGCTTTTGCCTCCTCTTGTGTCTGTCGGCGGGTTGGACGCCACGTTCTGGTCCTGGATGCGCGCACCCGTTATTGAACTTTGTTCTATTGCTTCCCCGTTCTTCTCTCACCCAGATGCGTCCTCTGTCGACAAGGATTTTCCCTTGCGACGGTGGGTGACGAACTTATTATCTTGTCTTTTCGGTTCCCTCCAGACATCTGTTCACCACCTGCGGCTTCTCGAGGCGTCTGCACCAGGCGATCTTCGCGAGGGTTTGGACCGCGTTCGGCGGATCCACCTTCGGCTCGCGGTGTCTTTGGTTCCCGAGCTGAAGGCGGTTTTGTGCGTGGCAACTCGGCAACACCGGACGGTACGGTCCTCGTTCTGCCGGACAGCCCCCTTGGATATTCGTCAGGGTTTGTTGTACTCTGCGTTATATACGTCGGGGCTTCTTTGCGCAGGATGCTTGCGAACGCTACGCTTCTCTGTCGGCGGACCCTGCTTACGACACGCAACGACGCGCTGTGTCGCGTGCGGGGTCTTCTCAGTCCCGTCCTTCTGCCGGTCCTCTTCGGGGTGCTGCTGCTAGTGCTGCCGCCATGCACGGGCGCAGGACAGGGACGTTGCAGGCCAGTGCGTCTTTTCCACCTCGCACTTCTGCTCTTGCCCCCTTTCATCCCCGCCGTGTCGGGGCTGGCCGGCCTTCCACTTCCGGCCGCCCTTCGACGGGGTCAGACCCGCGACGGCCAGGGGTTGGGGTGGCCCGCCCTTTTCGACGAAGTTGAGGGGGGGGGGGGGGTAGAGGAGGTCAACGTGGCGCTCATGACCGCAAGGACCGTACCGGGGGTACCTCCACGTCAAAACAATGTGTAGGTTCTCCGGGTCGGTCTCCTTGTTCTCCTTCTCACATAGCCGCCCGGGTCGCTCCCCTCCTCTCGGGAGCTCCCACAGGTTGTTTTCGCCCTTGCGCCCCTCGCTGGCCGTGGGGACATGGGGGCGGAAGATTGCGCGGAGGGGTCTAACCTGGAGATGGAAGTCCAGACCCCCACTCCGCTCTTGTCACCGACGCCGGCCCTTCTCTTCAGAGGTGGCCCACGTGTTCACATCCATGCACGAGCAGGGAATCGTCGAGGGGGGTGGCCGCCGGTCACCCGGTTTTCCTCTCCCGTGTATTTCTGGTACCGAAGAAGAACTGCGACGCGATGCGACCGGTGGTCGATCTGTCGGCCCTCAACGGGCACATCGTGCGCACACGGTTTCGGATGCTGCCGGTACCCCAGGTACGCCTGGCCCTGCGCCCTCTGTCATGGGTAGTGTCGCTGGACCTCAAGGATGCGTCTTGGCTCGTTCCTCTCCGTCCTCGATTCCAGCGATTCTTGGCCGTTCAGACTTCCGATCGTGTGTTCCTGTTCGACTGACTTCCCTTCGGTCTCCACATCGTGCCGCAGATCTTCTCCAAACTGGTGGAGCAGGCTCTGGATCCTCTCCTCAGGAGCGGGCTCCAGCTCCTGTTTTCCTTGGCCGATTGGTTGGTAGTTTCCGGCGCCCTAGAACGGTGCGTACGCGACACCCTCACAGTCGTTCACCACGTCACGCAGTTAGGGTTCACCATCGATGTTCCCCAGTCACGCTTGACCCCGTCGCGTGTCGTGCCGTGGGTCGGTCTCGAATGGGATTTGACCAGCGCTACGGTGACCCAGAGTCTGCCAAATGCGGTGAACCTTCGACGGAAGGTCTTCGCCGTGTTGCACTCGGTCTCCCGCCCGGGGAGGCTCTGGGACTCGTTAGTGGGTTCGCTGAATTGGGCCGCTCTGCCCATTCCCTTAGGGAGACTCAGGCTACGCCGCCTCCTCCTCATGGGCACCGAGGTGTTTCCGTTGACCCCTGTGGATCGGCTCCTGCCGATCCCGCGTACCATTCGCAGACACTTCGGACACTGGGTTGCTCGGGGCACGCTCTCTGCGGCTGTGCCCTGGACCGCCCCCCCGCCGACGATCTGGGTAGACACAGATGCGTCGAGCGAGGTAGGGTGGGGTTACCAATCTAACCTGGGACTTCAACATCACGGCAGTTGGGTGGGACACACACGCCTACACATACATGCCCTAGAACTGTTGGTTCCTTTGTTCTTCCTGAGGGACCACGCGCTGGCCCTTCGGGGAAAGTCGGTGGCCTTCAGGATGGACAGTCAGACAGCTGTCCACTGTATCCACAAGCAGGGGTCCTCCGGGTCGTTGACTCTGTTGGGGATCTCTGTGACGTTGTTCTTCCTCAAGAACCGTCACACCTTCTCCCTGCATGCCTCCTACCTGCCCGGGACTGCCAACTTGTGGGCGGACGCCCTGTCGAGAGGACAGGGCGTTCTTGTAGACTGGGCAATGCAACAGACTGTGTTCGACGACCTCACGGCTTCCTGGGGTGTTCCGGAGGTCGACTTGTTCGCATCGAAGGAGACGCACCAGTTGCCTCAGTACCTATCCCTCCGGCCTCGCACTCCGGAGGGGGGTCCGGACGCTTTCCTAGTAGACTGGAACAGGTGGCAGTCGATATACATATTTCCGCCACCAGCCGCATTGTTGATGTGCAATGTCCTCGCGAGGCTGCGGCTGTACCGCGGCAGAGTCTGGCTAATCGCGCATCTGTGGCCGGCACAGGCTTGGTATGCCCAGTTGACGCGGTGGTGCCCGAGTCCGGTCCCTCTACCTGTCTCCGACTTCCACTTGAGCCAGGTTGGAGACCTGCGGACCTCGTTGGCCTTCGCATCGTGGATGTTCATGAGGCACGGTGGCTCCCAGTCCACGGACGGGACCTGCCTGACTTCCTGAAGCGATCCTGGACGACTTGGCCTTGGGGGACTTACGGGTCCCCCTGGAGGTCTTTTACTAGGTGGATACAGGACACTCGCCAGACAGTTAGCTCTCCTTCCCTCGTCCTACACTCCTGGTTTCACCTCTTCCGTACACGTCACTTTCAAGTCGACGCTATACGTAACCACTTGTCTGCCGTCCGGGAGGTCTTTGAGTCCGTCACTGGGCTGGATTCCTTCATGACGGCTGCCTTCCGGGAACGACCGCCTCCGCGCCAGATCCCTCCACAGTGGGATCTGGGGCGGGCTCTGGACCTTCTGGCTTCACACACGTATACACGGGCCACTATACCGGTTCCGTTGCTCGGGCGTGCACTCTTCCTTGTCGCTCTGGCCTCTGGGGATAGGGTGTCTGCACTAGCAGCCTTGTCACGGTCCCAGGAATGCGTGCGATTCTCCCCGTCCTTGAATGTCGTCACGTTAGCCCCCTCCCCTCATTTTGTTGCCACGAATGAGAGGGAGACCCACGTTTTCCAGCCTTTCACCGTCCAGGCTTTCCAGCGTGGGCATACTCGCCATATGTTGTGCCCGGTGTCAGCCTTGCACTTCTCTGTTGCGTCTGTGGCGCCGCCTTCGGGTACTGCTGTGTGGGTGTTTCCTCGGACAGGTGGGAGGCTCTCGAAGGTGCAGATAGGACGCCACATTTGTCGGACCATTCGTGCCAGTCACCCTGTTTGTAGGGGTTCTGCGCACGATGTGTGATCCTTTGCTGCCTCCTTCCGGTTCCTGCGAAGTCGATCCTTACCCGACATCGCCTCAGCGGGTTTGTGGTCTTCTATCAATTCCTTCATCTCCTCCTACCTCTCCATGTCCAGTGTTCGACCCCCTCGGCCGGTGGTAGCTCTCGGGAGTCGTGTTTCCTAGAGCTCTGGCGAAGATACCTGGTCTTCCCCCCTTGTCCCTCTTTCTTTTACTTTGTTTTCTTTGAAAAAGGGGGGGGGGGTGTACGGGTTTGCAACACTTGATTGCAAGTTTGGGATTATGTATTATGTATACAGTACATAAGTGTTTTTACCAAATTGAAAATTGTGTTTTGTTATTGTGTTCAATGTTTTTGTTGGTTTTGGAAGAAAAGGGATTTTGGGTACAGTACTTTTTTGGTTTAAGACAAGTCTATGTTTTTGCATTACTATGAATGACGGGCACGTGTTAAAACTGTTCCTTTTAGCTACTCCTCAGTTTTTCACTCTTTTATTAAACTCTCTTGTTTAAATTGTGTTTCTTTGTCATTCATAATTTTGTGTTATGCATTGTTTTTTTTGGTATGTTGGGCTTGGATGTCCTCCTCCTATTTGTTACGCAGCCTTGACGTTGGATTTGCCAAGACTACTAACAAATTGGGAGGTTTGACGTACCTCCCAACCTACCAAATAGGAAAACCTACTATTTGGTAGTAGTCTTGGAAAATCCAACGTACATAATACCCTCCCTCACGCCGGACCCCTGCCCATCCGCGTTCTTCTGCTGACGTGAGATGTGATAACAAGAGAGGGTCGCTCATGCGCACGTTCGACAGGGATCTACACATGACGGAACACGGGATGGGCCTTAAGCGGTAACTAAGGTAAACCCCTTTTTCTTTTCTTCTATGCTTTTTTCACCTTCGGTGGTAGTTTTGGTTAATGTACAACGTCTCCTAGAGCAAGATAAGGAGTAGACTCTAGACGTTTTCTTTTTTAACCGCGGTTGGAATGACGACATAGCAGTCAAAATAGACAAGTCGTCATTGCAATTAGGTTAATAGCCTTGACGTTGGATTTTCCAAGACTACTACCAAATAGTAGGTTTTCCTATTTGGTAGGTTGGGAGGTACGTCAAACCTCCCAACCTATCGACAGAGATGGGCAGGTGGAGTGGACTAAAAAGCTGGTGGACAGACCTCGGGAGACAGGTGAAAATGGCGTGTGTACGAATCGGTGCCATCTATAGGAAGGTATTGACAACCATGTTACGACAAAATTCCATTTTAGTACCATATATTTTTATTAGGTTTTGCCGAGGCTTAAAACACATTTTCATATTATGTTTAGAGCATATAAAATCCATATTTGTTTTCAAATATTGCAAAATAATTGGTGACCAACTTATTTAGTTATACTTTTTACCCTACACCCGGTAACTACATCCTTCCCGAAAATGACTTGGATCCGAGTGTTTTAAGATCGTTGGATAATGGGAGAAATAACATTTGCCGGGGATTGTAACTACTGTAATTATAACTACGGTACTGTATAGTGCTGAAAACTACCAAAAACCAAAAAGAAAAACCATGGAAAAATTAGTGGTAGCCTAGTTTCGGTTATAGGCCTAGCCTAGCCTAGGCTATTTTCCGTCTTTTCAAAGTTTCTTTTTCCACTTTAAAAAAAAAAATCGGTAGCATTCAAGGAGACTACTGCAGGACTCTTCTTCTTCTTCTTCTTACCTCTGACTGGGTATAGGCTATCCTAGTGTTTACTACCCTATACCCCTTTGAAAGGACATTAGCCTAACCTAACAACCTTACCTAACCTAACCTAGTATTATAGGTGGGGGTTGCCGCCCCCACACCCCCGCTTTGACTTAGATTTTTGGTGTATTTGTCTGTGAAGTGGGTATTTTTCAATTTGTTGATAACGAAAATCCTCCATGCGGACTATATGGAGAAAAATATGGCGAATCTATTGGTGCCTATTTTCCCTAATAAATTGTTTCTCATAACGTCGCACTAGTGTCCTTGAATATTATCAAAAAATCTTGCTAGCCTAAATAAGCCCCCACAACTCATGGTAAATTTCTATAATTGCACCTATACGAGCTAAAAAATATATTATTGTATTTAACCCGGGAACTGCGGGGAGACTCTTATGAGTGAGTGAAAAAAAAAATCAACTTTTGACATCGAAAAAAAAAAAAAAAAAATTATTTTTTTATTTTTTGTTGGCCCCTGGGCCATGCAAAATCTCAGTCCTCTACCTCCCCTCCTTCCCCACTTTCCTCCTCTCCTTCAGTTATCACCTATTTTCCCTGTTATTCCCTTATTCTGAGGTACATTTTCGTGCTAACATTAGCGAGTTGCAAGCAGGGTGTTGTCATCACTGATGGCAAGCGAGTGCAAGAGAGAGAGAGAGAGTATCGATCGACTGTGTCTCAGTGGCCTTGGGGGAAATTGGCGGGAAAGTAGCTTGCCTCACCCATACATTATACAACTCGCGGGCTATATCTCCGATTTTGACCATCCAAACGCTGTTTTCACTCGTTTTATTGTTGTTTCAGGTTAATACCTTTATAATCAACCCATAATAGGCGCATATGGATAAGTATTAATGCTATTAATGGCACAATGAATATTTTAGTGACGGAAACACCTCAAATACGTCAGCACAGGGGGACGTTTCCAATTACCCCCATGCGCACTTCAGAGGTTAACAGGAAGGTACAACGAGGTAAGTGATGTGGTATAGGTGGAGATATGCGGAAATGGATTATAAGGGCATTCCGCCCCCTCTGACAAAAGTCTATCAATCTAGGCCTAGATGTGACACAGATTTTACATTGTTTCAGAGAGACTTTAGCCTAACCTAACAACCTTACCTAACCTAACCTAGGATAAATCTACAGTTATACTACCCCTATTTTGTCGCTATTCTGTTGGTACTAATGGGTTAATATTAGTAGTAGTAGACTTAGTATGGTTTGATGATGCGCGGAAATGTATATTTGACTTGAAATAGATACATTGAAGTATTACAAACCTTCGCAAACTCATAAACAGGGAACGTGAGCAGGGTTTAGACCGTCGTGGAGTGTATATGGTGTGAGGGGAGAGGTCGCCGGCGCCGCGGTCCAAGTTTTTGTATCATAACTCGGGATATTGATGATACAACTGAACCAAAATCATCCACATAACCAAACTTAGTGTCGCGGTTCTGTGTAGTGTCAAATCGAATTGATGGCATAAATATCTTCGGAGATATAACAAAAGCGTGTGAAAAACAAAAACCGTTATTCCCCAATGCCAGGCATAAACAAGGGAGTGCCAAGGGAACGATGGGTTTTTAGTCCAGTGTGCAAAGTTAAAATCGCATATTAGTGAAAAGTGGCTAGATCACGATTCATGTATGTAAACTGGATCTCATGAAGAAAAAAAACTACCAGCATTTATACAGAACTTACAATTTCAAAAGAAAGTTTAGGGCCAGTGTAAGTGAGCGTCCTACCACCACCGTACCAAAACACATAAATCGCTTAGCACTTGACGAGTGTCATAGGCCCCCCTCTCACCAACACCACCCCTCCCACTTGACGTAGACACATTCTAAACCGTGGTACCGGTATACAATTTTACCGAAATGGGAACTTAACTCGAACAGGTAAAACAAATATTAAAAAAAAAAAAAAAAAAAAAAACAGAGAAGCATAACAAGTTAACTATTTAACAAATCGCGGGATATTAGTAGTGACGTTATTGAGGAAGAAACTCTCATGCAACCATCAATAGTGTAAATTCGGACTGGGGATAAGAGAGACAGGAAGTGGTTAGGGCAGTGATGATTCTGTTTCATAAGTTTATCGAAAGTGTTACTTAAAGTTTAAACCAAAGCCAGTGTTAATGATTGGAAGCTCAAACAAGTCCTAACCACAAAACAGTGACACCCCCCCCCCCCCTCTCTCTCTCGCTAGCCCCTTTCCCTCCCCTGCGTCGTTACATACAAGAAAGTCGAGTAAAATATTCTTATAGTGTTAGATATAAATACCAAGGACGTTTGCAATATCTGTAGGGACACAGTGAGAGACAAACATGGCACAAAATGCCAAATATGCAAAGACAAGTTTCATTGGTGCTGCATAGGACTTTCACCACCGATAAACATGGCTTATAATAATAAGGGGAAGAACGTCCATTTTTGCAACAATTGTGCCGAGTTCACAATGCAAATCATCCAGACTGTGGAAAAAACAGAGGTACAAGATAGACCTAAATATAGCCAAGAGGCGGTGTTATTCCAACAAAATTGGGGAAACACACCAAGAATTTCCCCTCATACGTCCCTGACCACAACCGTATCGAATTCAAGTACAGTACTCCTATTTCGTCTCACCCAAAACAACCAACAACACCTCCCTCTGAACAAACACCACACACAACTCCTCCCACACAAAAACTCTCATCAGCCCCCTCCCTACCACCTCGAAACACCGCGACGTCACCAAATACCACACCGCCGCCGCCTCCCCACATGACCCGCCCCCCTCCACACCTCTGCCATCTGCCTACTTACGCCCGGCAGATCATAACACCCAGCCCCCCTCTACACCACCTCATAACACCACACCATCCCTAAACCACACCACTATTTCCCCCAACTACCAGACCTCCCCCTCCCAGACCCAACTAGCCCCGCAGCATAGCTCACCACCTGCCCACCTACAACCGACACGTAACTCCACCCCCCTGCAGGCCTCACCCACCCATACACCAAGCCCACTATCAACCACAACCACACTTAGCTCACCACATAACCCCTCGCAGCCCCAGCCACACCTACTGGGGTTGTCTACACCAGTGTGCAGATATTATCTGGAAAGAAGGTGCTACTTTGGTCAAAAGGGCCAATATAATGGGAAGTCATGTAGATTTGCTCATCCAAAAATTTGCAACAACATAACCAGTCATGGAAAATGTAGATTTGGTGAAACCTGCAAATACCACCACCCATCCCTTTGCAAGACATCACTTGAGAACAAGACCTGCTACAATATGAAATGCCCAGCTTTTCATATTAAAGGGACTTGGAGATATGCTAGACCTAACACGAATGGTAGCCCAAAAAACTCTCTAGCTATGCGAGGACGAGACAGAGGAAAAAGGCAAGGAGGGAAAGGGCAGACGAAGATGAAGAGACTGAGGGAGATGGAAGAGCACATAGAACACCTCGAGCACCTCCTGGCCTCCCAAGAGTGGCAAATACATCCCGAAGACTATTAGGTACACATAGTACTCCAAACAATCTCTCCCCAATCTTGTTGCAAATATCCAAGGCCTAAAAAATAGAACCACGAACAAAGTACCATTTATTAGGGGCCTGCTAGAAGAAGGAAACGCTATATTTGCGGCTCTCACAGAAACTCACATTAAAGATCAGGAAGATAGTGAGGTATGGATTCCTGGTTACAACCTACATAGGGCGGACAGAACGCATAGATCACATGGAGGTGTAGCCTTGTACATCCATGACTCACTGATATGTACTGAATTCCTAAATAACAGTAATGAAGTGGTGGAAATACTTGGAGTTAAAATAGAATCCCTAAATTTAGCAGTTATTGTTACATACAGGCCTCCAGACTCATCCCGAGAAGAATTCAAAACCCAGCTCAACAAAATAAAATCAGAAGTGGAAACCCTGGGGAACCCAACACCAAATATTATATGGCTAGGCGACTTTAACCTACCAAACATTAAATGGAGACAACTAGAAAACCAGTTAGTGGCAAACAACACCGGAGAAGCAAATACGAGAGAGCTTTTTTAACTTTGCGATTTTTTTAGTCTTACCCAACATATTGCTGAACCCACACGGGAAAACAATATCTTAGACCTGGTCTTCACTAAGAACGACTCTCTAGTACACAGCATTAACATATCGGACACAACATATTCAGATCATAAATTAATTGAGATCAAAACAACCTTAGAAAGTGTACAGACAACCTAAGAACCGAGAACAAAAACCGGCCCCTTCAGTAAATTTAACTTCAATAACAAAAACATTAGGTGGGAAGAGGTAAATCAAGAAATGGAGGAAATAGACTGGGAAGATTTAATGAATAACCTGACACCAGCAGAATGTCTAGTCTTAATAACAGAAACCATGACCCAAATCTGTAGCCACCATATACCTGCAAGACAAACAAAACGAAGAAGCAAACAAGATCGGGAAAGGAAGAGGCTGTACAGAAGAAGAAAATTACTCGCACAAAGACGCACACATCAAAATCTACAGGATAGGCAAAAGGCCGAAATAGATAGAGAAATTGTGGAAATTGAACAAAGGCTAAGAATATCATATGAACTACAACATATGGAAGAGGAGAGGACAGCTATTGCAGGTATAAAGGAAAATTCCAAATACTTCTTTTCATACGCCAAACAAAAGACTAAAACAACATCAAACATCGGCCCACTGAGCAAAGGGGACGGCTCTTTCACAGGGGACAAAAAGGAAATGAGCGAACTCTTAAGCAGGCAGTATGAAATGGCATTCAGTGAGCCTGATGAAACAAAAGTCATCAGAGACCAAAATATATTTTTCATGGAAACCTCCCCCACGGAAACCCCTCAGATGCTGGATATTGATTTCGGTCCAAAAGACATAGAAGAGGCCATTTCCAACATGCCATCCCACTCGGCACCAGGCCCGGACTCATGGAATTCGATCCTAATGAAGAAATATAAGGAAAACCTCTCAAAACCCCTGGCTATAATGTGGAGAAGGAGTCTAGACACTGGTGACATACCAGATAGCTTGAAAAACGCAATAATTGCCCCACTGCATAAAGGAGGGAGTAAAGCACTACCAAAAAACTACCGCCCGGTAGCTCTAACCTCTCACATCATTAAAGTTTTCGAACGAGTCCTGCGAAGCAAAATTTCAACATTCATGGAGACAAATGAACTACACAACACCGGTCAACATGGGTTCAGAGTGGGAAGATCATGTCTCTCACAACTTTTGGAACACTATGACAAAATTCTTAAAGCGCTAGAAGAAAAGAAAAACGTGGATGTCATTTACACCGATTTTGCTAAGGCATTTGATAAATGTGACCATGGTATAATAGCCCACAAACTGAAAGCAAAAGGTATAACTGGGAAAATCGGACGGTGGATATACAATTTCCTCGTAAACTGAAAACAATCATTAGCAGTAAACCAAGTCACATCTGAGCCTTCGGATGTCAAAAGCTCAGTGCCCCAAGGAACAGTGCTAGCGCCCCTTCTGTTCCTCATACTAATTTGCGACATAGATACCAACACCAGACACAGTACGGTGTCGTCTTTTGCTGATGACACAAAATTAAGCAAGATAGTAAACACACAAGAAGACACGGGCCGACTGCAGGAAGACATGAATGTAGTGTTCCAGTGGACCAGGGAAAACAACATGTAATTCAATGAGGAAAAATTCCAATTAATACGGTACGGAGATAATAATGGTGTTAAAGAAATTACAAATTACTTAACAGAATCTAACCACATAATAGAACGGAAAGACAGTGTGAAAGACCTTGGGGTATTAATGTCTGAAAATATGGGTTTCAAAGTACATAACCAGGTCAAAGTGGCGGCTGCGAAACGTCTAACGGGTTGGATTCTGCGTACTTTTAAAACACGCGGTGAATTACCTATGATAACGCTCTTCAAATCTCTAGTGCTACCGCGGCTTGAATATTGTAGCGTATTAACATCCCCATACAAAGCAGGTGAAATAAATGACGTAGAGAGTGTACAAAGAAATTTCACTTCGCATATAAGTTCGATAAAACAGCTACACTATTGGGAGCGTTTAAGAGCACTGAATCTGTACTCACTGGAACGTAGAAGAGAACGTTACCTAATAATATACACGTGGAAAATCGCAGAGGGTTTAGTACCAAACCTACATACTCCGATAGTCATGAAATTCAGTGATAGGAGAGGCTGGGAATGCGAAATCCCCCGGATGAATAACAGGGGTGCTATGGGCTCTCTGCGAGAGGGCTGGTTATCACACAGAGGCCCACGTCTCTTCAACAAACTCCCACGGCGAGTAAGAGACATGAGGGACGTCTCGTTAGACAGCTTCAAGAGAGCCCTGGATGTCGAACTGCAAAAGGTGCCAGACGAGCCCATCCTCGCAAGGGAGCGAGCTGTCGCTTCAAACAGTCTACTGCACCAAATCACCACCCAAAACGAGGGGCGTCGCGCTCCTTGGTGCCGCTAGAAGAGTGGCGAACACATCATAAGGTATCAAGGTAAGGTCGCGCACCCATAAACAGGGAACGTGAGGGGGAGTTTAGACCGTCGCGGACAGTGTGCCAAAATTCGCCCATTTTCTTCGTGATTCCGAACCTAACATCTGAAAAAATATTGATACTGAAATTGGCTGCGAGCCTGTGACTGTCCCAGGGCGGCCGGGAGCCCCGCTAAACCTGCCATTCTATTTCTACATTAAACTCATCAAACGATAGTTGCTTTGCTCTACACTGTACTCTACATTGGCTATGATCTTAGAACTATTATATATCACCTGTATTGAAGTCCAAATGCAGCTACTAATGTAAATATAAACGGATAAATCCAGAGCTCGAGTCATGCAACCTATTTGTTTACACTGTGAAAACACAACTTGTTCGGTTCGGATGAGGTGACTGACTTTAGCACCAATATAACAAATATAAATTACAATAAGGAAACAGCCATCGTTCATAGAACGAACTCCTGGATGGGAGAGTCCTCTAAAACAAACAACCAATGTACCCCTACACTCCGATGTTATATTGCGCCGAAGGCTGAGTCAAGACGAACACAACTACCGTAATTTTATTGGCACTCGAATGCTCAATAATATGTAGATTAAAGGATAATAATAGGTATTTATCTAAAACTATGTATATATTAACTAAACTACTCCATGTGTTTAATATATTGACTGAATTTCACTGAAATGAATACTGTAAAATATTAATTTAAGTTTGAATGTTAGTTTTCTGATCTGATCTGATCCCAGTTAACCCCCCGCCAAAATACACGATATTTATTCGTATGTGTTAATTTTATGGGGTCTAATTTCTCAAAAATAGTGAATGAATATCAATTTTATGTGTTTGACAAAGAGCGCAAGACCTTGAGGCATAAGGTAAGCTATAAATTAGTACGATTTTATGATGAATTATTGGTTTTTCAGGGGTATATATGTGGTTGGATCAATGGAAAACAACGAACCAATATCAGCTATGTTTTCCATTGTGGTGTTTCCGAGAATAATCCAATGATGACGTCAAATTAGCTTGCCGCCAATCAACTGTGGAACACTTGGAAATGTGTTTAGCTGTTATTTACCGATATATTTGTGGAAAATAAGAGTGAATTAAGGGGCTGGAATATAACATTGACTTCATGTGAAGTGCGAGTGCCCTACACATTCTAAAATTGTGCATATTAATCTTGGGGAACTCATTATATATAAGGTATAAGTTCAAGGTGATACTTTGGATAAACCTGACTTCTAGCAAGCACCAAACAGCGATTTTGTAAGTAGCCAAGCATATTATTTTTTCAGATAAGCCTAGGCCTACTTGTATTAGCCTAGGCCTATGATGATAATGATGATTTGAAGCAGAAATGAGTAGCCTAGGCTGAGGCTAGGCGTATTAGGCTTAGGATAACCCATTATCCAACAATCTTAGGACTGCCCCCACTAGTGGGGCTATGTATAATGTATTGATAGGCTAATGAAGATCAAGGAAGATTTGAGGTTAAAGACAGTAAAAAATAAGGTTAGCTAGGCAGCTGGGAATCTGGTTCTGGTAGGCTAAGACTCAGAGCCCACTCTTAACCCAGGAATGGCGAAGGTCCTCAATTATGGTAATTATTTAGAAGATGACCTTTTTTTCTAGTTATTAAAAACTTACTCTATGGTGTATTATATGATATATAGAAGCAATAGAGCTGTTAAAATGACCTGGGAAGTGTATATTAAACTTAGCCTAGACCAACATTCCTGTATTTTTTTTTTTTTTTTTGTAAGGCTAGGCTAGGCTAACCTAGCCTAGGCTACTCTTGAGTTTTGGAACACAGTAGGCCTAAGCCTAGGCCTATTTTAGATGTCTAACTTTTAAAATAATAATATAAAAATGCGTAGGCTAGGCCTAGGATTTTTTTTTTATCATTATACAGAAAGTTCATTTGTGTTATCACTCAAAAAAACAGCGTCATTCGACACCCTGGCTAGGCTATAGCCTATGACAATAACAGTTTGCCGTCATGCCGTGGGATTATAGGGGTAGACCTGTCACTGAAGAATACTTTCGCAGTCTTACCGTTTGTTTTTGTTTTCAAGGTATAGGCTATAGGCAGAATAGGCTACAGTAGTATCTTATCTACTGGTATCTTATTTTATTGTAGTTTATATTATGAGTGGAAGATTTGCAATAACTTACCCTAACCAAAGTCCAAACTTAGTGTCCAAAGTGGGATCTGCACCCTGCCTCTATGTTCTCATTTTGTATACCGGTAACTTTTTAGCCAGATTACCGGTACAATTTAATAAGTGTACAGCCAGCAGCTAGTCCTACCGCCTACAGTGCATTTATAGATTTCCCGGAATCCCGGCCATGACTTGGGTATCACTAAAGAATCTTTCCGCAGCCTTATGTACAATTGTTTGTTTTTATTTCTTCAAGGAATATAGTACAGTAGTTTATTGTTCAATTCTTTATCATGTTATGAGTAGATAATGTGCATTACCTTACCCTAACCTAACTTTACTTAGTCTTAGTGTCCAAAGTGGGGGCTGCCACTATCCCCACAGTCGGCAGTCCACACACCCGCTAACTAACATATATTATTGGTATGTCTTGTCATTACTATAACCTGACTTCATGGTAGGTAACGGAGACTTGATTGAATATTTTCGGAATTAGCCTAGCAGAATCTTGAGTCTTTTAAAGTTGTGAAAATTAAAGTAAGTTTCTACGTTCCTACTGATTGTACTTAACCCGAGATGGGAATAGCCTACCCAGGTATTTTTTACTCGGCCCAGGGAAAATAATAGACAAACAAATGTTCTAATCAAAGTTTATTCTTGAAACTTGGTACCGGTATGTATTTTAACCAGTACTCTATAGTAACTCATGTATCATATGAAAGGATATAAATTAAGTATGTAATAGTTCTTGGAATGCAACAACAAATATACATGAAATCTTTATTGGACAAAAGTTACAAAACTAAAACAGGGACTGCTAAGAATAATTTAAAAACCTGTTTTCAATGCCTATATTAGTGGACCTGAAGTGAATCTCTTTGAGACTGAAGTACAGGCAGCCAGCTCCCCTAGTATCCTGATTAAACACCAGTAAACATACATAACATCCCTTTTACTTACAATATTATTCATTCCTTTTAATAAATTTTGAGCATGTATTGTGCGTATATTTACCTTCACATCTCAAAATTTCTCCTGCGCCCCCTGCACACGCCGCGCAAAGTTGATCCTTGTAAGCATAGAAAAATGATCCAGAACTGGATAATTTCTGTTTTGGCACCCTGGTACTCGCGAGACAGGTTACTTTTCGGTTAGGTTAGGTTAAGTTAGGCTAATTTAAAAATACTAAAATGCGACGGTCCTCGGTATTAAACAACACTGTATATCAAAGAAAACATTAAAAACAACAAATTACCTGAAAAACTCGTATCTGGTTGGTGATAATTTTTTATCAAAATAAGTTTTTTTTCAAGTTTCCGCGTCTGCTGAACCATCCAAAAAAACACGCTAAAAGGCGTCTTTTGAAGGGGGTAGGTGGTGGGGGGTAGTGGGGGAGGGGTAGTATAACTGGGGCGCGTTCGGTAGACCTATCGTTTAGGGCCGATAGCTCTAGCGAACGCGATAGCCGCCGATTCGACGAATCGGCGATCGAAAACGATTGCTGTTTTAGCTATCAGAGCGATCGGTCCTCGGAGGTCGATCGAATGATCGACGAGAATGTAAACAAACCATTTAAAGTTATTATATTGCTAATAATATAGATTGCGTATCGTGTTTCCCCTTCTTGAATACAATTTATGTAAATATTAAACACACTACGAAAAATAGGCGAAAAATAAACAATTCTTGTTGCGATGTCTTCTTCTTCTTCTTCTTTCTTGGGTCAAAGGGCTATTGTTATTGTTTACAAAGCTCTGGCAGACCGATCGGCGATCTGTGTCGTTCGGTAGTGAAATCGAAACACCGTTCTATCAAGCGCTGTCAGACGAATCGGCGATAGGTTTACCGAACGCGCTCCTGTAGATTTACCTAACCTAGTATTATGGGAAGGGGCTGCCACCCTCACACCCCCGCTGGTTGGGTAAAACAGTAGAAATCCAGTTGGGGTGGAGTGAGTAACCGTAGATTTTTGTAAGGGGGTCAGAGGGGGCGGAATACCCTTATAATCCATTTCCGCATATTGCCACCTAGGCTAGGCCTATACCACATCACTTACCTGTAATACCTCATCATACCTTCCTATTAAATACAATAATAATTTGGGTCAATATACAGGAGGCGCTACAATATTGGTAAAAAATTAAGCTCAATAGAATGTGATTAAGCGATTTTTCTCCAAATTGTTGATGTAGGTGTCATTCCCGGGAAACTAACATAATACATATTATATGGATATTTATGTTTTAAGGGTTTGTTTACACTTCTTCTTTTTCGTCTTCATCTGGGAGACTTCTTTTGCGTGACTGTCAGTCAACAACTGAGACATCTGGTGGCGAATGCAATGAACTATACTGGTGGCGTCATGGCCAAAGTAATCACCCTACCTAATTCATGCCAAGAGTACTCGAGTTCACTGACACGTGATGTCTATCGACCAATCAGGTGATGCCATGATTTGGAAAACAGGTGGCCCAGGATATAAGCTGTCAGTTTGACTCTGGCCAGCTTGTGTGGAGGGTGTGAGCCGATCAAAGCTTTTTCCACCGTCTTTAAAAACACTGAGGCTGCTTAAGACCTTTTCGCCTTCCAATAAGTGTAAACTGTCCAAAGTGCAATAACCAGTGTTCCAAATACAGCTGACGAGGACAGCTGGTTTTGAAATGCACATACACTTGATTTACATGGAAAAATTCGAAACAAAAATCCACCAGCTGTTGACCAAGATGAGTGGTGATCGAGCCTCCAGCGGCCAGCCAGGTAGCCCAGTACCTCCTCTGTTCATTAAGGTTAGTTGGTTGGTTGGGACAACATAAAGGAGCCGGACCACAGCTAGCTCGGGAATCTTAATGGGTGATCGCAAAGTAACATAAAGTAAAATATTTTTTTGCATAGGATTAAACTGGCATGCAAGGGCTAGTTGGTTATACTGATGTTTTGGACCGACAGTTAGCCCATCGATCTTTTTAGGCCTAATAGGTCCGGTAGAGCATAGGCTATACATCATTGCTATATATGTCATTAAGAGCTGAAATGTATTATAAGGGAGAACAAAAATAAAATAAAATACATAGGCCTACTGTAAAACAATCAGTTTTTCAGCCAGTACCCAACCAGCGGGGCTGTGGGGGCGGCGGCCCCCACCAATAATACTAGGTTAGGTTAGGTAAGGTTGTTAGGTTAGGCTAATGTTAACCCCATTCTTACTAGGTTAGGTTAGGTAAGGTTGTTAGGTTAATGTTAACCCCATTCTTACTAGGTTAGGTAAGGTGGCTAAGTTAGGCTAATGTTAACCCCATTCTTACTAGGTTAGGTTAGGTAAGGTTGTTAGGTTAGGCTAATGTTAACCCCATTCTTACTAAGTTAGGTTAGGTTAACTTAGGTAAGGTTGTTAGGTTAGGCTAATGTTAACCCCATTCTTACTAGGTTAGGTAAGGTGGTTAAGTTAGGCTAATGTTAACCCCATTCTTACTAGGTTAGGTTAGGTAAGGTTGTTAGGTTAGGCTAATGTTAACCCCATTCTTACTTCGTTAGGTTAGGCTAATGTTAACCTTATGAAAACCCAAACAAAGATTTGATTAGGGTTACTGTGTAATTTTAACATGAACATTAGTAAAATCCGAGCCAAGTTTCGTCAAAACTTGGCTCGTGTTTTCTAAATGTCGGGTTATATGGGTATGGAAATTTACAAAACCCGAGCCAACATGTTAATAAGGTTACTGTGTTATTTTCATTTTTAAATTAGTTAAATCCGAGCCAAGTTTCGTCAAAACTTGGCTCGGGTTTTCAAAAAGTCGGGTTTTATGGGTCTGGAAATTGACAAAACCCGAGCCAATAATTTACCAAAGTTACTGTGTTTTTTTTCATTTTTACATTTGTTAAATCCGAGCCAAGTTTTGTCAAAACTTGGCTCGGGTTTTCAAAAAGTCGGGTTTGATGGGTCTGGAAATTGACAAAACCCGAGCCAATATTTTACCAAGGTTACTGTGTTTTTTTTAATTTTTAAATTTGTTAAATCCGAGCCAAGTTTCGTCAAAACTTGGCTCGGGTTTTCAAAAAATCAGGTTTTATGGGTCTGGAAATTGAACAAACCCGAGCCAAATTTGGGTTACAAATGGGGGTTAATATACAGGAGACACAACAATATAGGTAGCACATTTCTAATGGTAGTTTTGGGTTCCTATCATCATATGCTTCATTTCTATATACTTTTTATCCCCGGGAAAAAAGAAAAACAAATCATGGGATTTTTCATTTTTATTCTTGGGATTTTTTTTTTGGTCATTAACCTAACCAAAAAACCTAACCTAACCTAACCTAATAGCCCCCAAATACATTTAAGTTAGGTTTTTTGGTTAGGTTAATAAAAAAGAAAGCCAATAAAAAAATAAAAAACCCAAGATTATTTTCTTTTTTCCCCGGGGATAAAAAGTATATAGAAATGAAGCTTATGATGATAGTAACCCAAAACTACCATTAGAAATTTGCTACCTAGGCCTATATTGTTGCGTCTCCTGTATATTGACCCAAATGTGTATTATCGTGTTCTATACGCTTTTTACCCCTCAATTTCCCTGATATTCATAGCCCTCCCCACTATCGGGGGGGGGGGGGGGGGCGTGTCTTTAGATTGATGGATAATGGGTAAATGCTTAATTCCCATTCAATTTCATCACTAGATTCCACTAAAACACCAAAAACAAAATCAAAATAAAAAAAAAATACCTGAAAAACACATTGTTGCGTCTCCTGTATAGGCCTATTAACCATAATTTGTTTAGCTCGTAGGCTATAGGTGCAATTATAGACCTATACCCAACTCATCTTAAGTGTTTCCAAATATTTATAGGCCTAAGTGAATATATAAATATAGGCCTAGGCTAGGTTAGCCTAAAGCCTAAAATATAAAATACGGTTTGGATGCGAGCATTCGTCCACCAAGATGTTTTGTGGTTTTGTTATCAACACATTTCCTACCCCCCGCGCTGGTCTGTCACAATCATAGCCTTACAATGAAGTGTGTCTTACCTTGCTACTATTAAAGATTCAAGCACGTCACAAATACCAAACGAACGTCTTGTGCCTGACCCTCTTTATTGACTATTGATGCTTATGACACTGTTGCCAATTCATAAAGTATTCTTACAGGAAAATAGTTCTCCAACTTAGGCTATATCAACTATAAGGCGTGTTTTCACTGGAAAAGTAAGCAGTCTTGTTTGACTTTCGCCCAACTTTGGGTAGCATTCAAGGAGACTACTGCTGGAGCGCGTTCAGTCTACCCTATCAGGCAATCCTGTTTCTGTTTACGATCGCGCAGACTGAACGACATTGATAGCCAAACATTGATTCTCGTCGCTGATTGGTCAGTGGCTATGAGCACGAAATTCAAATCTTGTTGGCGATGTCTGCGAAGGTTTTAGGACTGTTACAGTGCTTCTTCGGTCTATTAATTTCAATCAAAGTCAAATGGTTTTGTCAAATCAATACATTTTAATATTGGATATTATTATCCATCAATATAGACTATTGGCTAAGGTAGTCACACTGTCAGCTACAGTCAGCAGCCTTGTTCAAGCTCAAGACAGACGGTAGGCTAGGCTACCATCAGGCTATTATATCTTATAATCTTATTAACCTCTGAAGTGCGCATGGGGGTAATTGGAAACGTCCCCCTGTGCTGACGTATTTGAGGTGTTTCCGTCACTAAAATATTCATTGTGCCAGTAATAGCATTAATATTTATCCATATGCGCCTATTATGGGTTGATTATAAAGGTATTAACCTGAAACAACAATAAAACGAGTGAAAACAGCGTTTGGATGGTCAAAATCGGAGATATAGCCCGCGAGTTGTATAATGTATGGGTGAGGCAATCTGCTTTCCCGCCAATTTCCCCCAAGGCCACTGAGACACAGTCGATCGATACTCTCTCTCTCTCTTGCACTCGCTTGCTATCAGTGATGACCACACCCTCCAATCGGATTTCTAATGTTAGCACGAAAATATACCTCAGAATAAGGGAATAACAGGGAAAATAGGTGATAACTGAAGGAGAGGAGGAAAGTGGGGAAGGAGGGGAGGTAGAGGACTGAGATTTTGCATGGCCCAGGGGCCAAAAAAAAATAAAAAAATAAAAAAAAAAAAATATAAAAAAATATTTTGTTTTCGATGTCAAAAGTTGATTTTTATTTTCTCTGACTCTTAAGAGTCTTCCCGCAGTGCGCCGGGGGAACTCTTAAGAGTCTCCCCGCAGCTCCCGGGTTAAGAAATGTTGACAAAGTTATTACGGTCCTTATCTGGGAAAGGTAGCTCTTTCTTCCCCGTGTAATTTTCAAACAATTCTCCGTTAGTCTATTGGGGAAATAAAAAGTAGATGTTCTTTTCCTGGCGATGTAGGACTATGAATATGCTAAACTATAGGCCTATAGTTTATATATATTGGCTATGTAGCCATTGGCTATGTATGTGGGGTCAAAGGCTGAGTGAGAATTTTGAAGAACGAAAGAAGATGTTCTGGAAGGAGGTAAATAAAGTAAGGAAAGGAGGACAAAAGAGGGAAGAGTCAGTGAAAGATGAAAATGGAGAATTACTAGTGGAACCAGTTGAAGTGAGGAAAAGATATGCCGAGTATTTTGAATCTTTGTTAAATACAAGAGATGGAAGAGAAGCAGTGATTGAAGCAGAGGCCACCCAGGTGGCAGGGAATGAATGAAAGGATTGAGGAAAATGAGGTGAAAGAAGCAGTGAAACAAATGAGAGCGGGAAAAGCAGAAGGTTTGGATGGTATTGCTGTGGAGTGTATAAAGAAGGGTGGAGATGTGATAATAGATTGGTTGGTGAGACTTTTCAATGTGTGCTTTGCTGTGTCAATGGTACCAATAGACTGGAAGAGTGCATGTATTGTGCCGTTGTACAAGGGGAAGGGAGATCGGCAGGAGTGTTCAAGTTATAGAGGTATTAGTTTATTGTCAGTGGTTGGAAAGCTGTATGGCAGGGTGTTGATAGAGAGGATAATAAAGTGTACGGAAGTTGCAATAGGAGAAGAACAGTGCGGTTTTAGGAGGGGAAGAGGGTGCGTGGATCAGATGTTTGCAGTAAGACAGTTATGCGAGAAGTATTTAGAGAAGCATAAGGAGATATTTTGGGCTTTTATGGACTTGGAAAAAGCATATGATCGTGTGGACCGTGAAGCAATGTGGAAGGTGTTAAGGATTTATGAAATTGGAGGAAATTTGTTAGAAGCAGTTAAGAGTTTTTATGAAGGGAGCAGAGCATGTGTGAGAGTAGGAAATGGTGAGTTGAGTGAATGGTTTGAGGCAAAGGTAGGTTTGCGACAGGGTTGTGTAATGTCACCATGGCTGTTTAATATGTTTATGGATGGTGTGGTGAGGGAGGTGAAAAGGAGAACTATGGGAAGAGGATTGGGTTTAGTAGGAAAGAATGGTAGAGATTGGGAGTTGAATCAGTTGCTGTTCGCTGATGACACAGTATTGGTGGCGGATTCTGATGAGAAACTGCAGCGGGTAGTCAAAGAGTTTGGTGTGGTTTGTGGAAGGAGGAAACTGAAGGTGAACGTCAATAAAAGTAAAGTAATGGTGTGTAATAGGGGAGAGCATAGGGTGAATCTAGATGTGAGGCTGGATGGGGAAATATTGGAACAAGTAGAGTGTTTTAAATATCTAGGAGGAACAATAAGCAGGAGTGGAGGTATGGAAGTGGAGGTAAAACAGAGAGTGTGTGAAGGAAGGAAGGTTTTCGGAGCAATGGGAAGTATGTGGAAGACGAGAAATCTCGGAGTGAAAGTAAAAAGTGCACTGTATCAAGGAATTGTTGTGCCAACAGTGATGTATGGGGCTGAGACATGGGCTCTGAAGAAAAAGGAGAAAAGAGGGCTGGATGTGATGGAGATGAGCTGCTTGAGGAGTATGTGTGGAGTTACTCGTAGAGACAGATTGAGAAATGAAGAGATACGTAGGAGAGTGGGGCAGCAGGAACATTTGTCAGCCAGAGTGGACAGAAGGGTGCTGAGCTGGTATGGTCATGTTGAACGAATGGGAGATGAAAGGCTTACAAAGAGAATATGTGAGTCAGGTACAAGGGGAGATAGAAGGGCAGGAAGACCCCATTGAGATGGAGAGACTGTGTAAGAAAGGCTTTGGATGATAGAGGAATGACTATAGATCAGGCAGGGGAAGTGGTGGTGGACAGGAGTGAATGGAGAATGCTTGTGAATAGTTGAGTGAACACGTGGTCATTTGGAGTAAGGGGTCGGGCGCAAGTTGGACTAGATAATAGTCCATCAGGCGCCTGGCCCGGGGAGACGATTAATATGAAGGGTGTGCCTGGAAGTGTGGTGGGAGGGCTTGTCGCTTTGGCTCCGCTGCATGTCTGCCTGCCGAGATCGGAACCTCTCCTGGTGGTCAGGGGCCGGGGGAGTGCTGGAGCGACCTTGGTAACCCTGGTCTCTGGGTCTTCTCCTGGGTGACCTGGATGTGTGAGAGTTTGTGTTTTTTATCTGTGTTTATTTTTGTTTTATGTTGTTTTTGTGTTTTCCCTGTTCTTGCTCTGTCTTGAGTCGGCTACCCCCAAAATGGGGATTGGGCCTGAGCATATAGATAGATAGATAGGCTATGTAGCCAGGCTGAATTAAATAGTAGCCTATATAGGCTATATTATCTCTTCCTGGCAATGTATGTATAGGCATATATACTTTCTTTTTCTGACGATCTATGTGTATATAGGCCTATAGGCTATTTGCAAGCCTATATTTATGGAAGGTTCATAAATATTATGTTTTAACCATTAGATTACCTTTCATATTTAACTATAGCGTGGATAGGCTACCTTACTAAACATAGCTTAACTGACCTATCATACTTCGATGCAATTATGCCTCAGAAATTGTTTTTAAGAAATGTAAATAGAGTAATCGATCAATAATAGACAAGCGCCGAAAAACCTGTACATCAAGCTAGGCTATAACCCGTTAAAATATAGGCTATCATTCATTTGGCACAGTAACAACTGTAACATTACCGATATATAACTATAACAATGAAATACAAACCGCATACAAAACATAATAATCAATCAATAATATAGACAAACGCTCAAAAACCTGTACAGCAAGTTATAACCCATTACAATACATCATTGGCATAGTAACATTACCAATATATAACGATACAAATTAAATAATAACTGCAAAAACAAAAACAAACATTAGCTCATCGAGCCTCAAACCCTTGCGAGTAGGCTTACGGATTTAAAAGCGAAGTCGTTACCAACTAGGCTACGCTTACCTCACTGAAGGCCTGACGAAGTAGCTGTGAGACTTGCGCTCCAAGCTGCTTGTTTTATGTTATATATAGCAAAATGGTCACGATAACAATGATTTTTATAGGTGTGCCACCTTATAATTGAGATTGCGACACATAAATAACAGGGAGGTAGGCTAATTAAGCTTAATTATGATAATATAATGTAGAGGAGAGATTTAGGCCTACTGTTATGATAGCTTCGCTAGTCACCTCCAGGGAGTGTTAGCGTGATCGCCGTCTGATTGCAAACAATCACAAACGTGATTCGTCGAATCAGAGGCGATCACGTCCAGTAGAGCTATCCCGTTTGCGTGTTTGGGTAGACTGAACGCGCTCCAGGACTCTTCTTCTTCTTACCTCTGACCGGGAGCGCGTTCAGTCTACCCTATCAGGCAATCCTGTTTCTGTTTGAGCAATCCTGTTTATCTTCGCGCAGACTGAACGACATTGATAGGCAAACATTGATTCTCGTCGCTGATTGGTCAGTGGCTATGAACACGAAATTCAAATCTTGTTGGCGATGTCTGCGAAGGTTTTAGGCCTGTTACAGTGCTTCTTCGGTCTATTAATTTCAATCAAAGTCAAATGGTTTTGTCAAATCAATACATTTTAATATTGGATATTATTATCCATCAATATAGACTATTGGCTAAGGTAGTCACACTGTCAGCTACAGTCGGCAGCTTTGTTCAAGCTCAAGACAGACGGTAGGCTAGGCTACCATCAGGCTATTATATCTTATAATCTTATTAGGAAATGTTGACAAAGTTATTACGGTCCTTATCTGGCAAAGGTAGCTCTTTATTCCCCGTGTAATTTTCAAACAATTCTCCGTTAGTCTATTGGGGAAATAAAAAGTAGATGTTCTTTTCCTGGCGATGTAGGACTATGAATAGGCTAAATTCTATAGTTTATATATATTGTTCTTTCCCTGGCGATGTAGCCAGGCTGAATTAACTAGTAGCCTATATATAATTATTATCTCTTCCTGGCGATGTATGTAGGCCTATAGGCATACTTTCTTTTCCTGACGATCTATGTGTATATAGGCTATTTGCAAGCTTATATTTGTGGAAGGTTCATAAATATTATTTTTTAACCATTAGATTACCTTTGAAAATTTAACTATAGCGTGGATAGGCTACCTTACTAAACATAGCTTAACTGACCTATCATACTTCGATGCAATTATGCCTCAAAAATTGTTTTTAAGAAATGTAAATAGAGTAATCGATCAATAATAGACAAGCGCCGAAAAACCTGTACAGCAAGCTAGGCTATAACCCGTTAAAATATAGGCTATCATTCAATTGGCACAGTAACAACTGTAACATTACTGATATATAACTATAACAATGAAATACAAACCGCGTAAAAAAACATAATAATCAATCAATAATATAGACAAACGATCAAAAACCTGTACAGCAAGTTATAACCCATTACATATTGTAACATAGTTAACTGATATAACGAGGTAGTAGTACGAGGGCTGGTACTACAAAACCTAACCGATAACCTCATCATCCTTAACGACATCCATCAACATACCCATATTTATTAGTGGCCCCTCCATCATTGACGAACATGCCTATTACATAAGGCATCCTCTTCAAACACTAATCCGCCGTAGTTTGAATCTACCGCGCAGAGCATTTAAAAACTGAGGAGCCTTCATCATGAGCGCACGCGACCTCACTCATGGCTTCAGTCATTATGAATTGGGTTCTCACTACGAAAAAACTTCGTAAAAAATAAAAACAAAAAGAAAATAAGAATAACTATCCAATAAGCTTTCCATCATATCGTGGATGTACTTGTGTGGATTTCTGACCAGACGCTGATTCAGGCGTCATTCCTCCTTCTCTGCTCTGCGCTCAGCCTGCCCGGACATACCTTCCAGGCTCCGCTGGTTCCGCATTCGTTGCGTCCCTAGTGAGTTTTT